>VDFB02291247.1:0-62847 GCA_007258455.2 Sequoia sempervirens | reverse complement strand
GTTTGGCTGCCCAATACAACAGACTAGCATTTGTTTATATTTTTCTACTTTCCATTGCACATACAATAGTCCAGCATACATATATTTGTCATTTTACATTCTATGTCTCTTGTTCATTCAGCAAATCGATATATATGTGTGTATCATTTGCCTATCTTTTGAAAATAAAAACAATGGTACTAGTTTATCATTCAACAAATATATATATATATATATAACACAACTTAATGAATTTGTAAATGAATGTGTATAAAGATATATAACACAATTTATTGAATTTGGAAATGAATTTGTGCAATGTTATATGTATAACATTGTACACATTCATTTACAAATTCAATAAGCTGTGTGTTTGAATTTGTAAATGAATGTGTGCAATGTTTTATATATAACATTGTACACATTCATTTATAAATTATGTGCCTGTTGTCTCTTGTTCATTGAGTAGATCAATATATATGTCTGTATCCTTTACCTATCCTTTCAAAATGCAAACAATGGTACTGGTTAATCATTTTATTCTACATCTTTCATGACCCATGAAGGTTTTATTCGATGACTAAAAAATTATTACTGTTTGTTTATGAAATAAATCATTCCTATAATGCCCAGCCACACAACCCTAGAGTAAGTTGCAATTCACTACTCAAACGCACCAATTTTTTGTTTGTTTAAATGCAGTTAACATGCATGTTGAGTACATATTGCAAACAACCTCTAAGGTTACGAGAAAAAGATTACTTTAAAACCCAAACACAAACATGAATTGAAACCAAACATTTAAATTACTTAAGGAAAAAAGATCACATACATTCCATACATGATAAATTACAACAAGGATAAGAAATATCAAATGGTTTCAATTAATAAAATTAACTATGAGATTACAACTCTCATTCCTTGAATGAGGTAAATCCAATAAGCATGATTACACATTACAACTTCCACCTTGATAGCAAATAAGGGGAAAAAGAATACAAGATCAACTGAAATGAATGAAACCAGAAGAGTAATTAGATCCAATGAGCTCTTTAACTAGAAATCTCGTCCACACGAACAAGAAGAAAACCAAACGAAGTAGGGTACATGCTCCACCCAACCAAGTGATACCCAAGGGCTCACCCCCTATGCTAGGAGATAGTAACAAGGCTTTTCGGACAAGACCATCTACCTCTAGACATAGGCTAATACATAACTGAACTTAATCAAATACAAATACATCACTTAACACAATGGCTACAATGCTTCTAGGAACACTGAATCAAGACAATCACTATACAATAAAACCAACTGTACAACACCATACCGACTGTTGTCATAGGAGGAGTGTCATCACAAAGGTTGCATTGGTTGTCCAAAGGCATTCTTCCTAGGTCCCGACCCCCTCTAGGGTTATCCTAGTAACCTCTCATGAACCAGGCCCCACATGCGCACCAGAGAATAATCGGTTATCTTTCGAGAAGACAAGATAACGATCTTGCCATTCCAGGCCTTCCTGACTCATCTCAAGTCTCGTACAAGCCATTGAGCCAATGAGCGAGGCTAAATTATCTTATTAAAGTAAAAAGCTATTATATCCCTAATATAGGTTATTTAATTTTCATTTAATTAACTGACTCTCACATGAGTTATCTTGGAACCACTTTGTGCCCGACCCTCGTTGAAAGCCACTCCCCTATCGACAACACATAAATCAACATAAAAGTCAAGGGTACACAGTGCACTAAAACTTATCACCAAAACCAACACACCTAAATAGGTAACACATCACTACGGATGTCCAATACTGAAACCAAAACATGCACTACCTAAGGAAAATACAAGCTTGACTATCATATTACGACAACCCTCATAATCAACTATAAACCCATTTGGAAGACTTACATAAACAAACAACTCCAAAAAGAATAAACTCAATCAAAGAGTTTCCCCTAGCCTCTGGAAACAAAATACACTACTACCAAAGTACACTCACAAATATACAATCATAACAATATTGCTCATACAATACCAACAGGAATTCACTTAAATCAACAATCATATAAATACACATTCTTTAAATAACTAAATGTGTATTTCGACATAACGATCTTTTCTTATAAAGCAGGTACCAAAGTACATAAATACATCATACACTTAATCTTTTAACTATACATATACATTCTAAACATTATAATTTTTCATGAACCTTATTTATTCCTTGCAATATAAAAAAAAACATCATTCCCTATTCACTATTTAAGGCAATAGAATATAAAAACTTTTAAATAGCATTCTACCCATTATAATAACCTCGTAATAAATAACCCTTTCTTTTATACCTTTAATATCATCAACTTTGCTTCTAATTATAATCCATATAACTTAACTACGTACATAATCTTGACATTTAACAAATCCTTTACAAGAACGTCAAGATTCCATCAAATCAAACAAGTCGTTGTAAACATATTATCCATATTCATTTCAATTACAACCCTAACCTTTAACAAATATTTAACCTTTGCACTAACCTTAATTTCCAAAGTACAATAGCACTAATTCAAAAATCAAACTTGCATACACCTTCCAACTCAAACACAATTATACTAAATAATTTTCACATGTTTCATAATACTAAAATATTATTCTTTATTCAAACTTGATAAAAAAAAATATTATTTAAGGAATTCAAATTCCTAATAATTAAATTTAATATAAACGCTTTAGCTTTCAAATGAAATACAAATTACACCTAAATTGACCAATCTAAAACCAACGATATTAATTAACACAACACATACTGAACTCCTCTAGAAGCAATTTAGGTAATTCAATAAACTATCATAACGATTTTCTAAATCTAAGCAAAGCAATGGCATAATGTGAGTAATCTATTACATAACTAACACTATTTGTACATACTCAAAAGTCAATCAAATTTCATTGACAACTTAAGGAATATTAAAACCCATAAGTTTATTCCACTTCCTCAGGTTATTTCTAATGATCAAAATCAATCTTTTAAATAAATCATTTTAATATAAAAAAAAATTTCATCCATCATAATAAAATAATTTTTTATTTTTTTTTAATAATATATTTAAATATAACTATATATTAAATATATAATCATTTTTTAAATACATTTTTTTAAAAACATCCATTTAAATTCCAATTATTTAAAATATATAATATATAATATATATATATATATATATTTTTTTTAATATTCACAAAAATAGAAACCCCTATTCTTGGGTGTTTTTCTAGAATACCCTAAATTCATGTATATATATGATATATATATAATGTTTCAATAATAGTCAAATAAAGAAAATTCTTTCTACAGAAAATACAATAAAAGAAAATCTTTAATCACAATTTCATGTGCACAAATTTCTGAAGATTTTCAACTTCAAAGAGAGATTTTTCAAGATCTTCTTTTGTTCCTTTTTATTTCTATTGTTTGATTCTTTCCTTGTTTTCTTTTCCATTTTATTTCTATTGTAAGAATCTACCTTTGTGTTCTCTTCTTCCATGATCTCAAATAGGTTTTTTAGATTTGTTTTCTAAACTTGCATTGAAATTGAAAAAAAATATTAAAACTTCAAAACAATAAAACTAGAATAAAACCTGCGATCATGAAATTTGAAGAACAAATTGATGTTGAGTTCCTCTACAATTTCCACTCCTCCACAATTTCTTCCCAAGATCTCCACCCTCAAACCAAGATTGAATCCCCCCAAGAATCAAACCCTATTTTCTTTTTGCAACCCAATTTTTTTTTCCAAATTGAAAATCATCCTCCATAAAATAAACCAAAAATGAAAATATAATATTTTTCCCCCAAACTCAAATTCAAATTCAAAATGAAATTTCATGGCTTCTCCAAATCCACCCCAAATTGAGTCAACTCTCTAAAAATATCTTTTCCACCCAAAGTTATTGCATTTTGAAGATATTTGAATTTTAAATAACTTAGAACAAAATTCCAATTTCCAAATAGAATTTAATACATTTAAAATTTCTTTTCAAACAAAAGAATTTAAAACTTTTAAAACTTTCTTTCCCAAAAATAATCTAACACTTTTAATTAAAAAATGAATAACTTAATCAATTCAACACAATTAATTTAATTAATTAATAAAATAAATCTAATCGAAGATTAGATTATTTTATTAATTAAATTAAACTAATTAATAAAATAAATAACATTCCTAGCTTTACAACCAAATATATTTAATCAACAGTTTAACAACACAAGCCATTTATTTACCTTATCACTTGAAATTAAATAAAAAAAACCAAAGTAAAATGAACATTAAAACAACTACACCGACTACAATCCAACGACACACTATGACTAGGGTGATGACTTGGAATGGAAAACCTAGCTACTATCTCCCAATTGATTACTATTAGTCAATGGACACACTGAGAGTTGTGAAACTAGGTGGAGTCGATGTCCTGTACCTGCAGTCCTACAAACAAGACGAGTGTCGAACATGCATATAACATTGTAGACACACCATGAAGAGGAAATCACAAAATCATAGGGTGCTCGCATGCGAGTGAGGTAATCATGTCCCCTTCACCAATACAATATTACTAATTGATGAATCTAACATCAATAATATAATCAAAAGCATAAGCATCATTAATTCAAATATCTGCTAAGTTAATCCAAAGCATGCCATAAGGATAAGAGCAGAATAAAATACCATCACATCAAAATATAACATTCTCACCACTTTTACAATAAGCAATGAAATAGTAACCAAGGACCAAAGTCAAAGTGCTAAGAGAAACAAAGCATAACATAGAAGAACACTGTTCGATCAAAGAGAAAAATGGAGGGGTGTTACATCCTCCCCCCTAGGGTTAGGCTTACTCCTGGAAGCCTGCAAACACCCCTAGTACAACTCCATAAAATCACACAAAATAAATGGTTCCAAACCTGAACCACCCCATACCTCAACATAAAAACAACAACCCATGCTATAATCAACCCAACAAAGTACACTATCAAACCATACAAATCAATATAGTGAAGCAACCACCAACCAAATCTCCAAAACACAAAACCATGGATTAACATACAAAATACACACATGCACGAATACGCATCATCAGGAATCATCACAAGGCCACACATGGGTCCATCTGGACATCGAAAAAAAACATACTAATCCTTGATACAAGAATCCATGAACCAAAAGCCAAGTCCATCACAAATAATCCATACAATATATCATAATGCTACATGGAGTAGATTGACAATGCCATGATAACTCTCACATTCACATTCACTTTTATTAAGCAGTAAATCACCTTACTACACACATATATTATCCACATTTATTTCCCACACATAGTGCAATAGCATTACAATGTTTACCCAAGAGAAGGTATGCAACACTTCAACCTACATTTACCATTTTGCATTTTGAATCTAGGTACAATAATTTAACATCTACATGATTTCTTAAGACTTAACAATAAATTTGGGGACTATAGGCCTCACCAACAAGATGCACCTATTATGCAATTATCATTAACATGCAATGGTTTCACTAATCCCTTTTCTTTACAATTTTACTTACTATAAAACAATTTTCTATTCATATTATACGTTTTCCATGATTATGAATGAAACTTGGGGACTTAGGTCCTTTACCAAAGGTTTGATCTAATAAAACAAACCTTCATGAATGAATTAGCATTTGCTCATAAGAGGCAAGCATACCATGGATTTCAATACACCACAAATTCAAAGCTAGGCATCTTTGTTAAACCAATGAGAAGAGGGAGAAGGAGAGAGAAGGATTTACAATTCTAACATAGGAACGAATGCAATCATGGTTTCGTCTTCACACAATCACTTTCACACAAATGTATCAATCATATGAGAGCACACACAAATCTCTATGGCTAACAACATGGTCATTCATTTTCTATTACCATATTTCCTAATTCCAATACAATATAACATGCAAAAATAACTCCAAAACCACATAGGGTCAATCAGGCAATCACTTGCAAAATAAGGGAAAGCACAAGAAGGTATGCATAAAAATAAAAAATTGCATGGTGATGAAAAACCACAAGACTCCAGAAGAGAATACATACAAAAGGAACTTCTTGGCACCCTCAAGGTCAAACAGACCTCCCAAGAACATCAGCAAAGAAATCAAGCAAGGGTAATTTTAGGCAACACATGTCACCTGCAACCCATCAACAAACTAAGGTCCAACATGCTCACCCGAAACATAGGATATAGGGAAGTAATCAATCTCAACCTCAGGAGACTCTCAACCAGGGGAATCACTCCAATCCTGAAGGGTAAGGCAAGACCTAGGAGGTATCATTCCTCCACAACTCAAGACAAGGTTGGAAAACTCAACCCTCTAAAACACCATACTAAGGAACTCAAGGAAAGAGGTCCTATGACTATCTCACCCCACAAAAGAACTTGGAACACAGTCAACAAACACCCTACAACCACACTCAAGAACCACTTAAGGGTCACAAACTTTTACACAATGAAAGAGCCATGCATCAAGAAGGAGACCAATCAAAACACACTTCTTGGTAGGCTCGCAGCCTAACCAACCCTCACAAAAGAATTAATCAACAAGACATGCAAGGGGCGGAAACAACAACAAAACTGGTTGTCATCCACCACACACTACACAATTGTCCATAATGCATTCTTCCAGTAGGAAGCATATCGGTGCATTGCACACTACATCGAGGGTCCTATCCTTTCCACTGGTTTATGCACCATTGGACCGACATGACTTAATGACAACTTTTGGGAAAACAAGAGAGATCAACCCAAAGGGAAAACATAAACTAAAAGGTAAAACATCTAGGTTAATGCAATGAGCTCATAGTGCCCAAAGTATAAACCTATGCAGCTTACAACTTAATGGGTTCATCATAATCCCATAGTACCCAGTGTTTAAACCTAGGCTCTGATACCATGTGTAATGCCCCGCCATGCAACCCTAGAGGAAGTTGCAATTCACTACTCAAATGCACCAATTTTTTTTTTTGTTTAAGTACAATTAACATGCATGTTGAGTACACATTGCCAACAACCTCTAAGGTTACGAGACAAAGATTACTTTAAAACCCAAACAACACAAACATGAATTGAAACCAAACATTTAAATTACTTAAGGAAAAAAGATCGCATACATTCCATACATGATAAATTACAACAAGGATAAGAAATACCAAATGATTTCAATTAATAAAATTAACTATGAGATTACAACTCTCATTCCCCAAATGAGGTAAATCCAATAAGCATGATTACACATTACAACTTCCACCTCGATAGCAAATGAGGGGTAAAAGAATACAAGATCAACTGGAATGAATGAAACCAGAAGAGTAACTGGATCCAACGAGCTCTCCAACTGGAAATCTCGTCCACACGAACAAGAAGAAAACCCAAAGGAGTAGGGTGCACATTCCACCCAACCAAGTGATACCTAAGGCCTCACCCCCCATGCTAGGAGATAGTAACAAGGATTTTTGGACAAGACCATCTACCTCTAGACACAGGCTAATACATAAATGAACTGAATCAAATACAAATACATCACTTAACACAATGGTTATAATGCTTCCAGGAACACTGAATCAAGACAATCACTATACAATAAAACCTACGGTACAACACCATACCGACTTCTATCATAGGAGGAGTTTCATTGCAAAGGTTGCATTGGTTGTCCAAAGGTGTTCTTCATAGGTCCCGGACCCCCTCTAGGGTTATTCTAGTAACCTCTCACGAACTCGGCCCCACATGCACACCAAAACAGAATTGGTTATCTTTTGAGAAGACAAGATAACGATCATGCCATTCCAGGCCTTCCCGACTCATCTCAAGTCTCATACAAACCCTTGAGCCAATGAGCGAGGCTAAATTATCTTGTTAAAGTAAAAAGCTACTCTATCCCTAATATAAGTTATTTAATTTTCACTTAACTATCTGACTCTCACACGAGTTATCTTGGAACCACTTTGTGCCCGACCCTCGTTGAAAGCCACTCCCCTATCAAAAACACATAACTCAACCTACATGTCAAGGGTACACAGTGCACTAAAACTTATCACCAAAACCAACACACCTCAATAGGTAACACATCACTACGGATGTCCAATATTGAAACAAAAACGTGCACTACCCAAGGAAAATACAAAGTTGACTATCATATTACGACAACCCTCATAATCAACTGTAAACCCCATCTGGATGACTTACATAAAAAACAACTCCAAAAAGAATAAACAACTCAATCAAAGAGTTTCCCCTAACCTCTGGAAACAAAATCCACTACTACCAAAGTACACTCACAAATATACGATCATAACAATATTGCTCATACAATACCAACATGAATTCACTTAAATCAACAATCATATAAATACACATTCTTTGAATAACTAAATATGTATTTCAGGGTATGTGCAGGATCATCATGGAAAAAACAGGCCCTTAAGTGGCAAAAAATTTAGAAAAATTAGAGTTAGGCAACTTGACATAAAAATTTGAATAATTTATCTATATTATTTCAAAAATGTAAGAATAGAATTTGTAGAAAATTGAATTTAGTTTCTAAACTCCTAGGTTTTTTTTTAAAAACAAAATCTATTTGGTGAAAATTTTAAATTTCAATTCAGTAGTACTTAAATTTCAGGGAACAAATAAGAAGTAGGTGTCCTTTGACCACCCTAACCACAATAAAATCATAATATTTTTTTATAAGATTTTAGATATAAGTAGAGGACTCATGTCTCGATGTGATGCATATTTTTTGTAATTTTTTCCAAGTAAATAATTAATTATGATTTTTTTATTACAACTTTTAAAAAATATAAAAACTCGTACATCTAACCACCTTAACTTGGTCAAAACTTCATGAAATTCAATTCTTTCTTTTTTAATCGTCTAGTATACGAAGCATAGAATTTTACACATGTTTCAGATTCAAAAAATGTGATACTGTTTGAAAGCTATAGAGGTTTTTCAATCAGCTTATCAATTAGGACTTTAGTCGTAATTCAAATAGAAAATGAATAATAATAATTTATTAAATACAAAGTAAAGCATAATTTATACTAGTGGAAAACTGAGAATCTCCTTTAAAAAGCCTTTTCATTTCATTAATTTTGGGTAAAAAAAAAGTCGTCAGCCACATTCCCTACAAATACCCATCATATCGCCACTTTTTGGCCCATCATGATCCTACACATACCCTTCGACATAACGATATTTTCTCATAAAATAGGTACCAAAGTACATAAATACATCATACACTTAATCTTTTAACTATACATATACGTTCTAAACATTATAATTTTTCATGAACCTTATTTATTCCTTGCAATATAAAAAACAAACATCATTCCCTATTCACCATTTAAGGCAATAGAATATAAGAACTTTTAAATAACATTCTACCCATTATAATAACCTCATAATAAATAACCCTTTCCTTTACACCTTTAATATCATCAACTCTACTTCTAATTATAATCCATATAACTTAACTACGTACATAATCCTAACATTTAACAAATCCTTTACAAGAACGTCAAGATTGCATCAAATCAAACAAGTCGTTGTAAACATATTATCCATATTCATTTCAATTACAACCCTAACCTTTAAAAAATATTTAACCATTGCACTAACCTTAATTTCCAAAGTACAATAGCACTAATTCAAAAATCAAAACTTGCATACACCTTCCAACTCAAACAAAATTATACTAAATAATTTTCACGTGTTTCATAATACTAAAATATTATTCTTTATTCAAACTTGATAAAAATAAATATTATTTAAGGAATTCCAATTCCTAATAATTAAATTTAATATAAATGCTTTAGCTTTCAAATAAAATACAAATTACACCTAAATTGACCAATCTAAAACCAATGATATTAATTAACACAACACATACTGAACTCCTCTAGAAGCATTTTAGGTAATTCAGTAAACCATCGTTAGGATTTTCTAAATCCAAGCAAAGCAATGGCATAATGCAAGTAATCTATTAAATAACTAACACTACTTGCACATACTCAAAAGTCAATCAAATTTCATTGGCAACTTAAGGAATATTAAAACCCATAAGTTTATTCCATTTCCTCAGTTTATTCCTAATGATCAAAATCAATCTTTTAAATAAATCATTTTAATACAAAAACAATTTTCGTCCATCATAATAAAATAATCTTTATTTATTTATTTTTTTTAAATAATTATATTTAAATATAACTATATATTAAATATATAATCATTATTTAAATTTTTTTTTTTAAATCATCCATTTAAATTCCAATTATTTAAAATATATAATATATAATATATGTATTATATAATTATATAACATTTAATAACAAAATACATATTATATATAATATATGTATATATATTATATATATAATATTTAAATATTATATATATAATATATATATATATTATATTTACATAATATAATAAAAATAAATTAAATAAAGTTTAAATGGTCGCAACCCCTAAGGAGGAGGGGACGTAGCCAAGGCTGCAGCCAGCCTCCCCCTTGTGGGAGGCGGTGCTACCTGTGGCAATGCTTCCCCCATAGATTGTGGGGGGGCACTGCCACAACAGCGACCTCACATGGGGGTTGGGCTGGGGTAGCCATGGCTATCGACCCCCCCCCCACACATAGTTTTTATACATTTTTTTTTTTTAATATTCACAAAAATAGAAACCCCTGTTCTTGGGCGTTTTTCCAGAATACCCTAAATTCATGTATATATATGATATATATATATATATATATATAATGTTTCAATAACAATCAAATAAAGAAAATTCTTTCTACAGAAAATACAATAGAAGAAAATCTTTAATCATGATTTCATGTGCACAAATTTCTAAAGATTTTCAACTTCAAACAGAGATTTTTCAAGATTTTTTTTTGTTCCTTTTGATTTCTATTGTTTGATTCTTTCCTCGTTTTCTTTTCCATTTCATTTATATTGTAAGAATCTATCTTTGTGTTCTCTTCTTCCATGATTTCAAAGAGGTTTTTCAGATTTGTTGTCTAAATATCTCCCCCATAGTTAACTCTTTCCAAAATATCCCATCCCCAAAGTTATTCCATTTTTGAAGATATTTTATTTCTAAATAATTTAAAACAAATTTCCAATTTCCAAATAGAATTTAATACATTTAAAATTTCTTTTTAATCAAAAGAATTTAAATTTTTGAAAACTTTCTTTCCCAAAAATAATCTAACACTTTTAATTCAAAAATGAATAACTTAATCAATTCAACACAATTAATTTAATTAATTAATAAAATAAATCTAATCCAAGATTAGATTATTTTAATAATTAAATTAAATTAATTAATAAAATAAATAGCATTCCTAGCTTTACAACCAAATATATTTAATCAACAGTTTAACACAAACCATTTATTTACCTTATCACTTGAAATTAAATAAAAAAAAAACAAAGTAAAATGAACATTAAAACAAATACACTCAACTACAATCCAATGACACACTATGACTAGGGTGATGACTTGGCACATAAAACCTAGCTACTATCTCCCAATCGATTACCATTAGTCAATGGACACACTCAGACCTATGAAACCAGGTGGAGTTGATGTCTTGTACCTACTGTCCTGCAAACAAGACGAGTGTCAAACATGCATATAACATAGTAGACACACTGTGAAGAGGAAATTGCAGAATCACATGGTGCTCACATGCGAGTGAGGTAATCCTGTCCCCTTCACCAACACAATATTACTAACTGACGAATCTAACATCAATAATAATATAAAAAGCGTAATCATCATTAATTTAAATATATGCTAAGCTAATCCAAAGCATGCCATAGGGATAATAGTAGAATAAAATACCATCACATCAAAATATAACATTCTCACCACTTTTACAATAAGCAATCAAATAGTAACCAAGCACCAAAGTCAAAGTGCTAACAGAAACAAAGCATAACATAGAAGAACATTGTTCGATCAAAGAGAAAAATGGAGGGGTGTTACAATTCCTCTTACACTCCTTTTCACCATGTGTTGTTTGATTTTGTCGGGTCATGGTGCTGGTGTTTTACACATGGGTTCTTTTGGGGTTAAATGATTTCCTCTCCCTATTTTACCGCACACTCACGGCCTAGTAAAGTCCATTGTATCATGATTTTGTTTGTAGAAATGATCAAGGAATTTAGTGGGTTTGACCACATGTCTATAAAAAATGTTTTTTTGGGTCTACATCGACCTTTCTATAAAAAAACATGTGAATATGGGCATAAATCGATAAGCCCATTTATTATATGCCATTTTTTGTGAAAACCCTTGCTTGGTTTTTTCCAAATTTGTGTGCTTAAGAAATTAATCTCATGAAACCCTTGCATGGAATATTCGACATCTATCTAAAAATGCACTTCTGTATTCTTGTGAGTGAGGAATTATTATTATGAAACCCTTGGTTACTTTTTTGTGCATATTTCTAAAAACCCAAGTCTATAATTGATCTACCTCTGTTAAAATTAATATCCTATCGCTATTGAATACAACATAGCTTCTTTCATTTTCTATATAATGTGCTTTGAACATTGACATATATACATACATATATCTATGTATATATGTATGTATGTATGTATGTATGTATGTATGTATATGTATAGATATATGCATACATGTAACTATGTAATTATATGTATACATAGATACATGTATACATATATTTATACAAATACATATAAATACATCTATATGTATGTATATATATATGTAAACCCAAATTAAATGATGGAAAAAAATTGGATACCCAAAAAGAAACATTAATCATATGCATTAATCAGACCCCAAATGAAGTCTAATTGGGGTGTAATGTGTTTTTTGTTTGGTGCTAATGTTAGGACATTAATATGTAGGAGTTATTTTTAATGAGCACCAAAATGACTTTATAAGGTGCTAACGTGAATTAGACCCATTGACTTTTGAGCAGATTTGAATAATAAAATAGATCTAATTGCATGTTAATAGTGACAAAATTAGCATTGTTGTAATGCCCCGCCACGCAACCCTAGAGGAAGTTGCAAATAACTACTCAAACATACTATTTTTTTTGTTCAAGTACAATTAACATGCAAGTTAACTACCCATTGCCAACAACCCCTAAGTTTACGAGACTGAGTTTACTTAAAACCCAAACAAGAAACATGAATTGAAACCATAACATTTAATTACTTAATAAATTAAATACACATACATTCCATACATGATAAATTACATCAAAGCATAAGAGATACCACATGTTTCCAATAACGATAATTTAACAATAAGATTACAACTCTCATTCCCAAAATGACGTAAATATAATAAGCATGATTACACATTACATATTCCACCTCGATAACAAATGAGGGGTAATAAATTACAATATCATTTGAAAAGAATAAAGCATGAAATGAAATTGGATTCCACAAGCTCTCCAACTAGAAATCTCATCCACACGAACAAGAACATGATCCAATGGATTAAGGTGCACGTTCCACCCAACCATGTGATACACGAAGGCTCACCCCCCATGCTAGGAGATAGTAACAAGGATTTCTAGACAAGACCATCTACCTCTAGACACAGGCTAAAACATAATTGAACTGAATTAAATGCAAGTACAACATCACTTAACAAAATGGTTACAATGCTTCCAGAGTTAAATAATCAATTGCATCACTGATACAAACATACTGCTGACTTAGAAGTGTCATCACAATGTTACATAGGATATCCTGGTAAGTCTTCCTACGTCCTGGCCCCCATCTCAGGATATCTTGGAAACCTCTAACGACTCCCAGCCCCTCATGCAAACCAATGCGGAATCAATTATCTCTCGTAAATACGAGATAATGATCTTTCCATTCCAGGCCTTCTTATCCCATCCCATGTCT
Source organism: Sequoia sempervirens (assembly GCA_007258455.2). Lineage (NCBI taxonomy): Eukaryota > Viridiplantae > Streptophyta > Pinopsida > Cupressales > Cupressaceae > Sequoia > Sequoia sempervirens. The sequence goes on along the minus strand of VDFB02291247.1, from coordinate 48,867 downwards.
ATGCAAGCCCTTGTGTCCATGAGCGAGGCAAAATTAATCTTGTTAAGTGTTTGATACAACCTAAACCTCTAATAAGTTTATTTATGTTATCACCGAATTAACTAACTTACAAAGAGTTATCCTGACACCACTTTGTGTTGATAAGTAGGAGGTATTTTTCCACAGCGTGTCAAATTATGATATTGCTATCAGGATTCAACCGTGTAGTTTTGAGTCAAACTCATTGACCCATGTTTCATGAGTAGTGGTTCAACAAGAACCCATCTCTCATGATATCGAATGGTCCACTTAGCACTCATTGCATCTAGGTGATGCTCACAGAGGTGAAGCACTGGTCCGTCCCGGGAGGTCACCCATCCCAGTACTGCTCCAGCTCAAGCGCGCTTAACCAGGGAGTTTTCTCCAAGGTTAAGCCCGCTTGAGTTGTTATCCCATTTGCAAAACCTTCAGCAAGTGTTGTGCCTTATGAACCATTCATAATAGAGCCCCTTTAGCTCATCAATTGATAAGTAGGAGGTATTTTTCCACAGCGTGTCAAATTATGATATTGCTATCAGGATTCAACCGTGTAGTTTCGAGTCAAACTCATTGACCCATGTTTCATGAGTAGTGGTTCAACAAGAACCCATCTCTCATGATATCGAATGGTCCACTTAGCACTCATTGCATCTACGTGATGCTCACAGAGGTGAAGCACTGGTTGTCGAGGTCACCCATCCCAAGACTGCTCAGCTCAGCTTAACGGGGAGTTTTTCCAAGGTTAAGCCCGCTTGAGTTGTTACCCCATTTGCAAAACCTTCAGCAAGTGTTGTGCCTTATGAACCATTCATAATAGAGCCCCTTTTAGCTCATCAATTGATAAGTAGGAGGTATTTTTCCACAAAGCATGTCAAATTATGATATTGCTATCAGGATTCAACCGTGTAGTTTCGAGTCAAACTCATTGACCCATATTTCATGAGTAGTGGTTCAACAAGAACCCATATCTCATGATATCGAATGGTCCCTTAGCACTCATTGCATCTAGGTGATGCTCACAGAGGTGAAGCACTGGTCCGTCTGGGAGGTCACCCATCCCAAGATGCTCGCTCAAGCGCAGCTTAACTAGGGATTTTTCTCCAAGGTTAAGCCCGCTTGAGTTGTTACCCCATTTGCAAAACCTTTAGCAAGTGTTGTGCCTTATGAACCATTCATAATAGAGCCCCTTTAGCTCATCAATTGATAAGTAGGAGGTATTTTTCCACAGTGTGTCAAATTATAATAGACCACTTTGTGTGTCGGCCCTCATTGCAAGCCACTCCTCTAAGACAACACATGGAATAACTCCACAACCCAAGGGTACACAAGTGCAACCTAAAGATATTAAATCCCTATACATGACATAAAGCCAACACATCCCGTTCGTGATAACTGGGTATTTAACTGGATACATTTAGACGCACTAGCCAAGGCAATTCCAAGATTGACTATCACATTATGACAACCCATGAAATTAAAAGAAAACCCATCTGGAAGACTTACATAACAAATAACTCTACTTGCTCAATCATCAAGAAAGAGGGAGATTTCATAACGAAAAGACAAGTTAGGCAAATTATTATCCTACTTTAGGATTTCCTAAATCCAAGCAAGACGATAACATATTACATGTAATCAAATAAAAATAATTAAAATTATTTGCAACTACTCAAAAGTAATTAAAATTACATTGGTGATGTTAAGGAACTTAACTAATAATTTAATTCTCTTTTCTCCAATTACACATAATAATAAAAATCAACGTTTTAAATAAAATCATTTAATATACAGTCAATTTTATGTCAATCTATGATAATAGAATAATCATCTTAAAATCCATATATCTAAATATTCAAATGTTATTTAAATATATATTTAAAAAAAAAAACATTTTATATTCCTACTAATTAGAATAACTCCCAATTATTTAAAATATATAATATATACATATATATTATATATATTTAAATAATAATAAAAATATTTATTTAAATTATAATATATTATATATAATATATAAATATTATATATATAATATATATAAATATTATATATTATAATATATATATATTATAATATATATATATATATATAATACAAAATAAAATTAATAAAAGAAATAAATTAAAATTTAAAAAGTGAATTATTTTTGGCCCCACGGGCCTCCAAATGGAGAGGGGACATAGCCATAGGCTGCGCCCAGTCTCCCCTATAGAGGCGGGACTGCCTATGGCAGCGCTTCCCCCACACAAGGTGTGGGGAGCACTGCCACAACAACGCCCCTTCACTGGGGTGTGGTTGTGCAGCCATGGCTGCCCCCTCCCCTGCCACTATATATATATTAAAACATTTAAAATAAGCCTCCCTTGTTTGCACATAAATTTTTCTATGTAATTTTTTTTTTCTTTATAATTTTTTTCTTATAAAAAACAAAAAATTTGTCCAGCATAACTTCACTCATATGTAAACATATAATATATATATATATATATATATATATATATATATATATATATATATATATATATATATATATATATATATATATATATATATATAATTTCATTGCTTTGCATCTAAAATTGGGAAAAATTTTCCCACAACTTTTTTTTTAAAGAACTAATTTTTTTTATTCCAAATTTCTGAATATTTTCAAATCCAAACAAAAAAGTTTCTAATTTCTTTTGTTTTCTTTCCATTTTTCTATTGTTAAGATTGAAGATTTCTATTGCAAGTTTTGTCTTTCTACAAACAATCTAAATTTCTTCAAGATTTCAACAGGGTTTTCAAGAATGTTAGCAACAAGTTTTCAAAACTAAAAACCAAAATTTCAAAACAATAAAAGAAAACAAGAAAAATCTGTTTGAAGCTTGAAGGAGAATCTGGTGTTGAGTTGCAATTCCAATTCTTTCAAAAACCTTTTCAAATCTTCACTCCAATCCCAAGTGCATCCACAACAAGAGAGAATCCTTTCTTTCTTCCTCACAACCCAAATTTTCATGAATGAAATCCTCTTCCATTTTTTTCCCCAAATTTAGTCAATATACCCTAAAATATCTCATCCACCATAGTTATTGCTCCTCTATCCAATTTGGAGATTTTTTTTTTTTGAAAATTTAAAACTAAAATTTTTTTCAAGATGACTATTTTTTTATTTTTAAAAGTTTATATTTCAAATGAATTTAAATGCTTTTAACCATTTTCATTTCCAAAAATAATTTAACTTGTAAAAAATTTCTTTTCAAAAAACTAATAAATTGATTTAATTCCACACAACTAATTTATATAATCAATAAAATAAATCTAATCCAAGATTAGATTGTTTTATTAATTAAATTAAATTAATTAATAAATTAAGTAACATTTCTAACACTATAACTAGATTTATTTAATAAACAACCTAAATACAAAAAACTATTTATTTACCTTTTTTAACTTGAAATTAAATAAATCAAGGAGAGATGAACAACAAGAAGCAACTTAACCCAACTAAAACCCAATGACACACTATGACTAGGTTGATGACTTGGCATGGAAAACCTAGCTACTATCTCCTAATCGAATACTGTTGTCCAATGGACACGCTCAAACCTGTAAAATCGGGTGAAGTTGATGTCTTGTACCTGTCAACCTACGAGCAAAGAGTATGTCGAACATGCATATATATAACATAATAAAACACACCGTGAAAAGGAAATCTCATAATCGTAGGGTGCTCACAAGCGAGTGGTACAATCCCGTCCCCTTCACCAATACAAAATTACTAACTGACGACTCTCTAACATCAATAATATATTAAAAAGCATAAAAGATCATTAATTAAATATCTGCTAAGCTAATTCAAAGCATGCCATAATGGTAACATAAAAGGAAAATACCATCACATGAAAATATAACATTCACATCACTTTACAATTAGCAATCAAATAGTAACCAAGTACCACAGACAAAGTATTAACAGAACAAAGCATAACAAAGATAAATCACTCCCTGATCAAAAGAGTCAAAATGGAGGGTTGCTACATCCTCCCCCCCAGGGTCACAGTTACTCTTGGAAGTCTGTGAACAAATAGGGATAGAGCTCCCTCATTCTAGCTGCATCTTCCCAAGTGGATGACGTGTCATCCCTAGGATCCCACTAGATCCTAACCTAATCAATATCTCACCCTCGAAGAGCGAGCGTTCTGTGCTCCATTATAGCCACGGGCTCCAAATCCAGCTGCCCGTCCTCTACCTATAATGCATTCCAATCAAGTACATGAGAAATGTCTGGATGGTATGGCCGAAGAACTAAAACATGAAAAACATCGTGAATATGCGAGAGACTGGGTGGTAAAGCAAGACGGTAAGCAACTAGACCAATCTTCTCGAGTATCTCGAAGGGTCTGACAAAGCGAGGTGCCAACTTAGAGCCCTTCCCATAATGGATGGGACTCTTTCACGGACACACCCGCAAGAAGACTCTATCACCTATAGAAAAATGACGATCCACTCTATGTGCATCCACATACTTTTTCTACCTATCCTGTGTTGCCACCAAGTGCTCTCTAATCCCATCCACCTATTGCTCCATATACCAAAATGTCATCAAGGAACACAAGGAAAAATCTATCTAGATATGTACAAAATACCTTGTTCATCAGACTCATGAATACAGAGGGTGCATTCGTCAACCCAAATGGTACTACTGTGAACTCATAGTGACCATACCGCATTCAAAACATTGTCTTATGGATGTCCGATTTGAAGATACAAAGCTGATGGTATCTCAATTTAAGACCAATCTTTGAAAATATCGTGGCACCCTTGATCTAGTCAAATAGATCATCAATCCTAGGAAGCAGATATTGATTCCTGATGGTCACTTTGTTCAACTGTCAGTAATCAATACATAACCAAAGTGAACCATCCTTCTTCTTCACAAAGATAACTGGTGCTCCCCATGGAGAAACACTAGGGTGAATAAAACCCTTCTCTAACAACTCCTCAAGCTGCAAGCGAAGCTCTTTCAACTCCTGGGTAGTCATACGATAAGGAGCTCATGAAATGGATTCTGATCCAAGTACAAGGTCTATTTTGATGTCTATATCCCTCTAAGGTGACATCCCTGGAATCTCATCTGGAAAGACATTGAAATACTCCTGAAGAATAGGGTGACTATCAAGACAGACTTTCTCTTCTCCACCTCCTAAATCCAAATTATCCACTATAATAGTGAATAACTGGCAACCTTGATGCACACACCTTCTCAACTACATAGCTTGGATGACCCTCAAGGAAATCGGCCTTTGAACTCCCACTATCTCTACTACTATGCCAGATGCCTCAATGCATTGAATCGACTTACGTCAAAAATCTATGACCGCACTATGCACCTCTAACCAATCCGTCCCTATGACAATGTCATAAGAACCCAATGCAATAACTCGGAGGTCCAATGTAGCATGAAGAGGTCCAACCTCTAATCTACAATCTAGTACAAGGGAATGGGATGCAACTCTTGCGCTTGAGGCTAACTCAACCTGCCACCTATCGACTTGCCTTACCACACCCAATCTACATCGTGTCACAATGGAAGAAGAAATGAAGGAGTCTGATGCTCCAGAATTAAAAAAAATGGTAACTGGGTTACCTGACAACATACCATATGCCTCAACAACAGTACCCTGATGCTCTGCATGACAGTTATCAACCGTTGGAAAAACATGATGCCCTCGACTAGCATCTCCAACTGTCGGCTCAGATGCTGTTGGTCCCTAAGAAAACCCAAATTTGCACCTGCTGGGACACATTCTAGATATATGACCCTACTGGCCACATGTGAAACACTTAGTACCTCTGCCATAGCCGTTGCCTCCAAGTGGTGTGCTAGATTGCTCGCACTACCCCTGAAAGTGGACTGAGAACTCTGCACTGGCTTATCAAAGTTGAAGCGTTTAATATGCCTCCAGTTCCTATCCCCATGCCTCTACTGGAAACATTTACATTTCCCATGAGATACCTGCTGCTGCTGACCACTCAGTGATAGTCCCTGTTGAGCTCTAGAAGGTGCACCTCCCTGAGGCTAACCTCCTCTAGCACTAGACCCTACCACCGAAGTATTGCTTATCTAAACACCCATATGGCCTCCCAGTGCCAAAGCCAGATTCTCATCTATCAGGCATGCCTTCTCCACCGCTACCTCCATGATCTTGGGTTTGAAAACCCTCACACCTCTGCTAAGATGGGTGTTTAAGCCCCTGACAAAATGGTGGACCAACATACCCTCATCATCTCCTACCCCTACATATTGTTTGAGCTCATAGAAGTGTCACTCATACTCCTCAACTGATAAGGCCAACTGACGCAAGGCGTGAAACTCATTGCCTCGACATTGATGCCAGTGCTTAGATAGGAAACGAGCTCTAAACTACTCTAGGAAAATCTCCCAAGATATAGAGTTGATGTCAATGTGGAGCTTTTGTTCCTCCAACCTCCACCATGTGGATGGAAATCCCCGCAGATGCATGATAGTGCATCGAGCTTTGGTATTACTATCATAAGGATGCATCACAAAACACCTATCCAAGTCTATGAGCCATGTCTCAACCTCTAATCGAGTGCTTGCTCCATCATACAATGATGGAAGTTCCCAGAGTAAATCTCTCATATGGGTCTCTATCTGAGGTGGAACTTCCCTCTCAGTAAGGTTACCCTGAACCACAGCCTGCCTCCTACCAAGGAGCGCTAATGCCTCCTCAAGTGCTCTACGTGCAGCCTCAATCCATCGAGGATTATGTTTCTGATCTATACCCCCTGAAACATTCTGAGATGCCTAGTGTTCTTCTTGATCTGGTACAAGAGGAATAAGAGGAGAGTCATGTTGACTCTCATCACGACTGCCTAGATGGCCATGTCCATGCCCTCTACCTCTTTCGAGTCTAGGAGGCATAATCCTGCACAGACACATCAAGGTATTAGGCAAGGTACACAACATAAAACCTACACATCTAAAAGCTTAATGGGTTCATCATAATCCCAGAGTACCTAGTGTTTAAACTCAGGCTCTGATACCATGTGTAACATCCCGCCATGCAACCCTAGAGGAAGTTGCAAATAACTACTCAAACGTACTAATTTTTTTTTGGTTTAAGTACAATTAACATGAAAGTTGACTACCCATTGGCAACAACCCATAATGTTATGAGACTGAGTTTAATTAAAACCTAAACAAGAAACATGAATTGAAACCATAACATTTAATTACTTAATAAATTAAATACACATACATTCCATACATGATAAATTACATCAAAGCACAAGAGATACCACATGTTTCCAATAACAATAATTTAACAATAAGATTACAACTCTCACTCCTTGAATGAGGTAAATCCAATAAGCATGATTACATATTACATATTCCACCTCGATAACAAATGAGGGGTAATAAATTACAATATCATTTGAAAAGAATAAAACATGAAATGAAATTGGATTCCACAAGCTCTCCAACTAGAAATCTTGTTGACACGAACAAGAAGATGACCCAATATATTAAGGTGCATGTTCCACCCAACCATGTGATACCCGAAGGCTCACCCCCCATGCTAGGAGATAGTAACAAGGATTTCTAGACAAGACCATCTAGCTCTAGACAAAGGCTAAAACGTAACTGAACTGAATTAAATGAAAGTACAACATCACTTAACAAAATGGTTATAATGCTTCAAGAGTTAAATAATCAATTGCATCACTGATACAAACATACTGCTAACTTAGGAGAAGTGTCATCACAATGTTACATGGGATATCCTACTAAGTCTTCCTAGGTCTTGGCCCCCATCTCGCGATATCCCAGAAACCTCTAACGACTCCCAGCCCCTCATGTAAACCAATGCAAAATCAATTATCTCTCGTAAAGATGAGATAATGATCTTTCCATTCCATGCCTTCTCGTCCCATCCCAAGTCTATGCAAGCCCTTGCGTCCATGAGCAAGGAAGAATTAATCTTGTTAAGTGTTTGATACAACCTAAACCTCTAATAAGTTTATTTATGTTATCACTGAATTAACTAACTTACAAATAGTTACCCTGACACCACTTTGTGTGTCAGCCCTCATTGCAAGCCACTCCTCTAAGACAAGATGTGGAATAACTCCTCAACCCAAGGGTACACAAGTATGACCTAAAGATATTAAATCCCTATACATGACATAAATCCAACACATCCCATTTGTGATAACCGGGTATCTAACTAGATACATTTAGATGCACTAGCCAAGGCAATTCCAAGATTGACTATCACATTACAACAACCCACAAAATTAAAAGAAAACCCATCTGGAAGACTTACATAACAAATAACTGTACTTGCCCAATCATCAAGAAAGAGGGAGATTTCATAACGAAAAGACAAGTTAGGCAAATTATTATCCTACTTTAGGATTTCCTAAATCCAAGCAAGGTGATAAAATATTACAAGTAATCAAATAAAAATAATTAAAATTATTTGCAACTACTAAAAAGTAATTAAAATTACATTGGAAATGTTAAGGAACTTAACTAATAATTTAATTTTGTTTTCTCCCATTACACATAATAATAAAAATCAACCTTTTAAATAAAATCATTTGTTATAAAGTCAATTTTATTTCAATCTATGATAATAGAATAATCATCTTAAAATCCATATATTTAAATATTCAAATATTATTTAAATATATATTTTAAAAAAAAAACATTTAATATTCCTACTAATTAAAATAACCCCCAATTATTTAAAATATATATTTTATATATAATACCTATTTATTATATATAATATATATATATATTATATATATTTAAATAATAATAAAAATATTTATTTAAATTATAATATATTATATATATATATAATATATAAATATATATATATATATATATTTATAATATATAAATATTATATATATATAATATATATATATTATATAATATATATAATACAAAATAAAATTAATGAATAAAAAAAAATTAAAATTTAAAAGCGAATTATTGTTGGCCCCACGGGCCCCCAAAGGGAGAGGGGACATAGCCATAGGTCAGCCTCCCCTGTGGAGGCGGCGTTGTGTGGTAGCGCTTCCCCCACACAGGTGTGGGGAGCCACGCATGCCCTTTACTCGCGTGGTTGTGTAGCCATGGTTGCCCCCTCCCCACACTGAATATATTTTTATTTATATATATATATTTTAATAAAAAAATTCAAAATAATTCTCCCCTATTTGCAAATAATTTTTTTTGTGTAATTTTATTTTTTATTTTTTTCTGTATAATTTTTTTTTATAAAAAACAGAAAATTTCCCCAGCATAACTTCACCCATATGTAAACATATAATATATATATATATATATATAATTTCATTGCTTTACATCTAAAATTGGGAAAAATTTTCCCACATAAATTTTTTAAAGAACTATTTTTTTTATTCCAAATTTCTGAATATTTTCAAATTCAAATAGATTTTTTTTTAATTTCTTTTGTTTTCTTTCCATTTTTCTATTGTTAATATTGAAGATTTTTTTTGCAAGTTTTGTTTTTGTACAAACAATCTAAATTTCTTCAAGATTTCAACAGGGTTTTCAAGAATGTTAGCAACAAGTTTTCAAAACTAAAAACCAAAGTTTTAAAACAATAAAAGAAAACAAGAAAAACCTATTTGAAGCTTGAAGGAGAATCTGGTGTTGAGTTGCAATTCCAATTCTTTCAAAAACCTTTTCAAATCTTCACTCCAATCCCAAGTGCATCCACAACAAGAGAGAATCCTTTCTTTCTTCCTCACAGCCCAAATTTTTAAGAATGAAATCCTCTTCCATTTTTTCCCCCAAATTTGGTCAATATACCCTAAAATATCCCATCCACCATAGTTATTGCTCCTCTATCCAATTTGGAGATATTTGTTTTTATGAAAATTTAAAACTAAAATTTCTTTTCAAGATGACTTTATTTATTTATTTATTTATTTTAAAGTTTCTATTTCAAATGAATTTAAATGCCTTTAACCATTTTCATTTCCAAAAAGAATTTAACTTATAAAAATTTTCTTTTCAAAAAACTTTAACACTTTTACAATTTTCATTTTAAAAAGAATTTAACCATCATAATTTCCAACATGAATAAATTGATTTAATTCCACACAATTAATTTATATAATCAATAAAATAAATCTAATCCAAGATTAGATTGTTTTATTAATTAAATTAAATTAATTAATAAATTAAGTAACATTTCTAACACTACAACTAGATTTATTTAATAAACAACCTAAATACAAAAAGCCATTTATTTACCTTTTTTAACTTAAAATTAAATAAATCAAGGAGAGATGAACAACAAGAAGCAACTTAACCCGACTAAAACCCGATGACACACTATGACTAGGGTGATGACTTGGCATGGAAAACCTAGCTACTATCTCCCAATCGAATACTGTTGGCCAATGGACATGCTCAAACCTGTGAAATCAGGTGGAGCCGATGTCCTGTACCTGTCAACCTACGAGCAAAGAGTATATCGAACATGCATATATATAACATAATAAAACACACCATGAAGAGAAAATCTCATAATTGTAGGGCGCTTGCAAGCGAGTGGTATAATCCTGTCCCCTTCACCAATACATAATTACTAACTGACGAGTATAATATCAATAATATACTCAAAAGCATAAAAGATCATTAATTAAATATCTGCTAAGCTAATTCAAAGCATGCCATAATGATAAAATGAGAGTAAAATACCATCATATCAAAATATAACATTCGCATCTCTTTACAGTTAGCGATCAAATAGTAACCAAGTACCATAGACAAAGTATTAACAGAACAAAGGATAACAAAGATAAATCACTACTCGATCAAAAGAGTCAAAATGGAGGGGTTCTACAACTATTTTCTATTTTGTAATGTATATCAGTGATTTTATGTGTAATTATATGTACACATACACATACATATAGATATATATGTATATGTGTGTATACATATAGTTACACAGATAAATGTATACTTATAAAAATTTGCATACATACATATGTTTGCTAATGTCTGTTGTCCATGGTGTGAGCTAACAAAAAACATCATTCTCCTTTTAGAATGAAAACAATGGTAATCTTGGGTTTGTTGGTTGTTTCTAGCTTGATTTCAACTTCTTTTTATCACTTTCAACATTGTTTTTCTGACACTTTATGGCTTACAATGTATAGGATCATTGACAATGATGGCACCAGGGTAGAAGAGGAAAATATTGGCTGGGAGGTGCTTGATTAGAGTACCTCGTGGACTAACATTCAATGTTCAAGATGTTGTTGATGAAGAGCTAGTAGTGAACATCAATGAGGATGTTATTTCAGAAAATGCAAAACAAACCAATGAAAATGATGGTTTTGAACTTGTTCATAATACTGAGGTAGAAATGGAATTGCCACCTGCTGACCATGTGACAACCCCATATCTATGCATGAAAATTTGGTCTATGCATGACATGGAAAAAGCCATTGCAGCTGTTGAGGACAATCAAATGTCAATCATAGGTTCAATGATCAAATGGGGAATCCCACCTGACAGTTTGCGGGCATGGCTCAATGGTGTGACATACACAAAAAGGAGGGGGCCACGAATAGTCCTATCTAACAAAGAAGAAGCTAAAATTGTTCAGTGGTGTAAAGATATGGCTAACATTGGCCATGGCCTTCAAGTGTCACAACTTAAGTCAATGATGGCCACAAAGGTTGGAGTGAGGCCTAACCCATTCACAAATGGGATACCTGGGAGTTCATGGTGGGTTTGATTTCATTAAAGGAATCCCTATCTAAAAATTTGAACACCTGAAGGAGTTGACATAGATCGAGCTATAATGATACGCCCCAAAATATTTTCTTTATTCTATTATAACTTGGAGGAGTTGTACAAAAAACATAATTATGGGCCCAACAAAATATGGAACTGTGATGAAACAGGTGTGCAGGTTAGCAAAAATTGTACAATGAGAGTTACTACAAAATAAGGGACAAAATGTGTTCCATAATTAATTTCTAAAAGTAGAGAATGGATCACTGTTCTAGCTTGTGTTAGTGCAACAGGTCAAGCCATACCTAGAACTACTATTTGTTCAAGTCTAAAAGGAACATTAGAAACTATATTGTTAACTGTGAGCCAAGGGCATGCATGGCAATCCAAGAGCATGCTTGGATGACCAAAGAGTTATTTGTGGAATGGTTAAAACACTTTGCAAGAAATTTCCTAGGAGGGGTGTCACCAACCAACAGACAACTTCTCATCTTTGACGGTCATGGTAGCCATGCGACATTCAAAACGATTGAAGAAACAAAGACTATGGCAATAGATTTGCTCACACTTCTAGCACATTATAGCTACAAATTGCAGCTGTTTGATGTTAGTTGTTCTCACCATTCAAGAACTAATTCAAACAATAAAGGATTATATGGCTCTCTACAAATCCTCAACTTGACATTGTAAGGGAAGAGTTGGCAACACTTTCTAGCAAAGCTTTTTCACAAGCTTTAACTCCTAATAACATTGCAAGTGGTTTTAGAAGAACGAGAATTTGGCCATTAGATCAACATGCACTTGACTTGGATATGGGGCCAAGACAAGATTTCATGGTTCAAGAGGAAAGAACCACATTGGGAGAAGAAACAGAGGGTGATACAGTTGATGATGAGGCATAATTCATGGCAGTAAATACTTGTTTGAGGATAGCAGGTTGGAATGAGGAACAAATTGGACAGTTTGTGGAAACCTTTTCTACAAGAATTCCCCCAAATCTAACAAACGAAGAAGGATATTTCCTAGAAAAAATTGAGGCAACAAAAATTGAACAAGAACCAATAGTTCAATCATGTAATCAGTCAACAGAAAATGAAGAGAGTCTCAATCTGCCATCTAAATTTCAAGATGCAGCTTTAAACCTAGGGGTGCATCTCAATTTCAGTCAAGTGGATGAAGGGATGTCCATGCCATCACCACCAGATGTTGATCCTGAAGATGTCATCCATTACTTCACAACTGGGAGAAATTAGGAGGTTGGAAATGATGAAGAGGATGGAGTCGAAGGTAATGACTCAAGTGACAAAGAAGCTGACTATGTTACATGCACACAAGTCAATGATCAACAACTAGCAAGAAGGAGAAGCATTTTTTTACAACTCCCAATGAAAAGGGTGCACATCATCTAATAAAGGTTGCAATGGGGTCCTACACCTAAGTAGGCAATCTCAAATTTTGACATCAGATGATTTTTTCAATTTGTTGAATGAAAAAGAGGCACAAAAATGAAGAAACCAACAATTGCATCAAAGGAAAAGGGAGTAAATGGCTGAAAAGAAGGCAAAAAGAGAAGCAATCCTCGTGCAAAGGGAGGAAAAGAGATTGGAGTGTGCTGCAAAAGAATAGAAAATTGCAGAGGAGAAGCTAAGGCAACGACATCAAAAGGAGCTTCAAAGGGAGCAAGCAAAGATTGCTCAAAAATTGAAGGAAGACCAAAGCAGGCAGAAAGAGTAGAAAGAAATAAAAGTAAGAGTACTCCTACAACTCTTCTTCCAAGTCAACATCCAATTTTAAGGGATATGATTAACATTTTGTCTCGAGCCTTTGCTGCTTTTAGCAACCTACAAAACAGGTCTTCTGAAGGCTCCTCTCCATAGTTACAACTCACTCCAGAGGAAAATCAAGCATTGCTTGCTTGTATAGCAAGTGCCATAGAAAACAATCTGTAGTCCTTAACATCTTCTCCAGTTGATGTGAAGTCAGTTCACCCCCAAGGACACACCACTTCTTAATTAGATCTATGGATGTCTAATTAGGATTTTTTATTGTCAACTTTTTGACCTCTAAGTGTGCTAGAGTGTTTTTCGTAAAAATGAATGCTAGTCTATTGTATTGGATAGCCAAAGGATACTAGTCTATTGCATTAGATAGCCATAGGATACTATTCTGTTGCATTAGATAGCCAAAGGAGACTAGTGTCTTTTTTTGTAAAACTAAATGGTAGTCTGTTGTCAACTTATCTACTTCAATGTGTGCCAGTGTTTTTTTTATAACACTGAAGACTCCTTGTCTTCTTTCCAACTTTGTCTTAATCATGTTTATGTTGTAATAAATTTTATTTCAGCCTAGGCATATTTTAGGAGCTGTCCAAGTTAATGATCTATGCTTTTGTGATTTGAAATTAGTTTTGTGTTGGTTGTATTCATCTATCATTTTGTTGGATATGTGTTTGTTGTATTCATCTAACTAACATTGTTGAAAATTTAAATGTACATTAAGAAATGTATGTAATTAAAATTCAGAAAATTATGTATGTATATATATACACACACACATACAACTATGTATATGCATACATATACATATATATGTATACATACATACATACATACATACATACATATATATATGTAAATGTATATGTATATGTATATGTATAGTTGTACACATATGTATATGTGTGTATGTGTGTGTGTGTGTATGTATATGTATGTATACACAACTAAGTATATGCATACATATATATATATATATAACTATACATCTATATGTATCATATCCATATAAGTTTAAGTGTAAGTGGAAATCAATCTAATTGTAAATTGTAAGTGTAAGTTTACAATGAATAAGAAAAATGAACACAATGTCTACCAGGCCATAGCCAAAGTAAACTCTTGAAAGACGTGACCTAAAATGTCATCTTGCAATTTCACATGCTCTTTACAACCTCCCTAGTTGTTTATATGTGTATATACATAAATGCATACATACATACATACACACACACACACACACACACACATATATATATATATGTATGTATGTATGTATGTATGTATGTATGTATACACAACTAAGTATATGAATACATATATCTATACATCTATATGCAACATATCCATAAATTAATCTAATTGAAATTATAAAATTTTCAACACCTACACTTGGAAATCAATCTAATTGTAAATTGTAAATGTAAGTTTACAATGAATAAGAAAAATTAAACATTATAAATGAACACAATGTCTACTGGGTCACAACCAAAGCAAATTCTTGAAAGACTTTACCTAAAATGTAATCTTGCAATTTGACATGCTCTTTACAACCTCCTAGCCATTTGACATGCCTGCCACAACAAACAAATATAATAGAACAAAGAAACATGGAAAATAGTTATTGAAATAAATAAAAGACATACTAGTTAGTGAATAATATAGAACAATAGTTGAAAGTTGAGCCATTTGAACAAAAAATCCTTAATTATTTGGTGTGTTGACAAATGCATTTACCAAACCGCCCACCATGAATATTGTTGCACCACCTCTTCTTGTCCTCTCGTGCCTGCTGGCTCACACTCACAAAAGGATATGAATATCATAGTAAAACTTTCCTGGGAATTGGACATTCCAACAGGTGACTAATATCTCTCTGTGGACGTTCATTTACTTGTCAAACCAGGGGACGTAGAATTTAAATGGCGCAGAAAAATATATGCACTAGGAATTTGTTTTGGTCAAATCTTAGCAAAAATACATACTGGAACGAAATTCTATCTAAGCCACAAAATAGTAATGCAGAATTCTTTAACTCAACTATGCTTGATTAAAACAGAAACCGTAACAGCTACGACTGAGGCACAAACCATGAACTGGCCTTATGCTATAGAAACAGTCACAGGGATGGACTCTCTATGTTGTAGGAGTAGTATAAGACTGGATTTGTATAAAAACTTCAAAGATGAAAACTAACTGGATATCAGCAAAAAAGAACATCTAACTAATTAACTACAGATACTTACTAAGTGGGCCCCCTTAGCAAGCATCTACTGATTACACAGATGCTGAACTCAGAACTTCATCGATCTTTATTCATGAAAACAGAATGAGATACATTGTTTTGTTGATGTGAAAACTAACAACAAACTCTGTTTCTGGTCAAACAGATTCTGTCTTTCATTATCATACTAATTCTTACATGATATCTGCTACTCTGTTTCTATCTTACCCTGAATATCATCTATTACTCATTCTATTCATCTTCTACTACTCTCTCGCGCAGGAGGAGTATCTTATTTTTAAATCAGAAGAACAACTAACTAACTAACTAACTTCATCAAAGAAAGACGTGGAAGTAAAGTGTATCCCTGAATCAAGGAACAAAATTCATAAATGAATTTATGTGTTCAACCCGATTCAGAGAGAATCTAGTGCTCCACTCTTTCAGATTGACTTATCATTAAAAACATTTCCAAATCGGTTTCGGTCAAAGAGTCTTCACCGGAGCTTCCTCAAAGTCGTGCAGAAATGGACTTTACCAAGGCCGAGATCGGCGCGCTTGACTCGATCATTCTTCAACAACCTGTGAAACAAAAGGTAACAGACGCGCAAGAAAAGGCATATGGCACATACACGATATCTATTCATTAATCACACATTTTAAATCTACTTCACCATTCAAAAACTGTATACAATATATCAGCCATTTTTGGGAGTCAACAGGGCAATAAATGCAATCAAGTCAACACAATAGGTTGCAGGAATATAAAAGTGTCCTACTACAGGATATCCCCACAAAAGGTTTCAACAAAGTTTAAACAGCCGTGAAATAGCAAAAATAAAGTCATTTAAAAGTTTATCATAACATCAAATTATGAGCATATTTTAGGCTCATCACTGCCCCCTACTTAGCCCAATGCTGGTCCTCCAGCATATGAATTTTGGGACGTGTAAGATATGGGGATGAGATATTTTGAAAGGTCAGATTACAATTCTTGAACTTGGAAACCAAGGATGGAACGAAGGATGAAGGAAGCAACCAATACTCATCTTACCTACCCAACCTTTCCTACCTTAACACCACCTACACTTACACCTACACTTGCACCTACACAACTATTTATATTGAAGAAACTCATAACTAACTCACTCCCAAACCGACATATGTTCATACAAACATCATATGACCTTTGAAATAATGCATGTACAACAACACATAATTAACCAATTTCAACATATTAAAAGTTCCATATGGAATACATAAATATATGTAAAAAAATACATATAAATATATGTAAAAACATATAAATGTTAATAGAATTGTATACCAAGATTTATTCAACTTATATTCATTATTTCTCATCACCCTTGGATATATGATGAATGTGCAAAGGATGCCATTCAATGGTCTATAGCATCCAGAGAGGATATTACTAGAGGAGAATAATTGTGAATGTCATTGGTTGTTGTCCCTCTTATTTACAAATTCAAATCTGACAATTGAATGCATTCAATTTGATTGTTGTGTTTCAAATTTGAATTTGTAGCTTCCACTTACGTAGGTTCTTAGAGATGAAATGATTGAATTCTGCATTATATTTGGATTTGATGTTTATTTGGGGATCCTTATATTGATTTTTTGCATGTTTGTATGCATGGATACAGTCATAGAAACATAAGCATACATGCAAACATTCATAGAAACATAAGCATAAATGCATGTACTCATATAAACATATACATACATATACATTGCAAAAAATCACTAATATACATTGCAAAGCAAAAAAAACACCTAAATATGTCACTATTAACATTTAATTAAAACTATTTTATCATTCAAATCCGCTCAAAATTCAATGGGTCTAATTCACATTAGCACCTTATAAAATCATTTTGGTGCCCATTAAAAATTACTCCTACATATTAATATCCTAACATTAGCACCAAACACCAAACACATTACACCCCAATTAAACTTCATTTCGGTTCCGATTAATGCATATGACATATTTTTTTTGGGTATCCCATTCTTTTCCATCATTTTACCACGTGCTTTCTTTGGATGGTTCTCATGGTGATGGAAGGTATATATATACATACACAAACACACATATATATGTATGTATGTACATGTGCATACATACATACATACATTCATAAATATATACATATATATATATATATATATATGTATATATTTATGAATGTATGTATGTATGTAAGTGTGTATGTGCATACATACATATATACATACATACATACATTCATATATATATATATATATATATATATAACATGTGTGTATACATACATATATAATTTTATTGCATCCTAATAAGAATTAGGAGTACCATTGTTTGCACTTTGAAAGGAGAATGATGTTTGTTGTTACCTCACACCATGGACACACAACTTTATACACACACACACTATATATATATATATATATGTATGTATGTATGTATATATGTATGCATATATTTATGTATGTATGTCTGTATGTGCATCATGCATACATGCATACATACATACATACATACAATTTGAGAAAAAAACCAGCACCATGACCCAACAAAATCAAACAACACATGGCGAAAAAGTGTGTAAGATGAATGATTTATTTTATAAACAAGTAGTAATAATTTTTCAATCATTGAATAAACCCTTCATAGGTCATGAAAAATGGAAAGGAAAATGATTAACCAGTACCATTGTTTTCATTTTGAAAGGATAGGAAAAGGATAAAAACATATATATTGATCTTCTCAATGAACAAGAGACAACAAACATAGAATTTGTAAATGAATATGTACAATGTTATATATATATATATAATACATTGTACACATTCATTTACAAATTCAAACACACAGCTTATTGAATTTGTAAATAAATGTGTACAATGTTATATATAAAACATTGTACACATTCTTTTACAAATTCAATAAGATACAGAAGAAAATGATTAACCAGTACCATTGTTTGCATTTTGAAAGGATAGGAAAAGGATAGACACATATATATCAATTTTTTGAATGAACAAGAGACATAGAATATAAAATGAAAAATATTTGTATGCTGGCTTGCTGTATATGCAATGGAAAGTAGAAAAATATAAACAAATGCTAGTCTATTGGGTCATCCCGCAATAATGGGTTACACTTTTTGGCCAAACTTGACATTGAAATCAACATTTTCAGAGAAAACTTCACTTTCTAACACTTATAGTAGATAAACTATTAGGAATTTGAAAATGATGTAAACTAGTGATTTGTGATATTTTGTCTGTAGATTTTAAATGTATTTTTTTTAAAAAAATTGAAATTAAATTGTAATTTTCTTGTGTCTCCTTTGATAACTAGTTTTTAATAGTAAACAACATTTTTAAAAAGTGGTGTGTACTTCGGCTCACATAACTTTTTTTCTACAGAGGATAAAATTCTAATTCTTTTGAATTTAGGTTGGTAACACAAGTATCTAGCTCTTTCATTTTGTTTCATAGCATTTTGTTGAATATTTTTCTTTTAATTAAGTTTTGAAGTCAAAGTATTTATAATTTAGACATAGGTTCATTTCAGCTCGCATAACTTTTTTGGTAGTTAATGAAATTCATTTTTTCCTTTTTTGTTAGAACACAAACATCAATACCTAGTGGATATATATTTTTCAAAAAAAAATTCCTCAAATTTACTATTTTTTCACAATGATTTTTCATTGAACTTGACGTTCGGTGAAAAGCCTATGTACAGTAAAACTAAAAAATAAAATATAAAATAAAAACAAAATATATTAAATTTATAGTTGTTGGAAAGCACGTTTCAATCACTACAATCATCCAACTTGGTTTTATCAAGTTGACTCCATTTGCACCTCCTTCCCAAGCTTCAATAGTAAAAAAAATGCATAAATTTTGAAATGGTGGAGGTGAAGGTGAAAAAATGAGGTTCATTAGAACCCCCCTTATATGGTGCAAAAGGGGGTTCATTAGAAGGGAGGAGGGTTCATTAGAAGGGGGGATTCATTAGAAGGGGGGTGGTTAATTCGAACCCCCTTCATTAGAAGGGGTAAACCATTTTAATTTTGATGAGCAGTTCTATTTTTTCTTCATTCAAAAAATTGTAACCCACTATTGTGGGTTTACCCTGCTGTATTGGATAGCCAAACAAAACATATTTGAACAATGGGTTTTAGTTACAATATCAAACACACGGCTTATTGAATTTGCAAATGAATGTGTACAATGTTATATATATATAAACATTGTACACATTCATTTGCAAATTCAATAAGCTTAGTTATATATAACTAACATTGTTTGTACACATTCATTTGCAAAATTAATAAGTTGTGTTACATATAACTAACAATGTACACATTCATTTGCAAATTAAATAAGGTGTGTTATATATAACTAACATTGTACACATTCATTTACAAATTCAATAATATGCATAAGAAAATGATTAACTAGTACCATTGTTTGCATTTTCAAAGGATAGAAAAAGGATACACACATATATATCGATTTGCTAAATGAAGAAGAGACAAGAGACACAGATTTGTAAATAAATGTGTACAATGTTTTTATATATATATATATATATATATATATATATAACATTGTACACATTCATTTACAAATTCAAACACATAGCTTATTGAATTTGTAAATGAGTGTGTACAATGTTATATATATATATATATATATATATAGCATTGTACACATTCATTTACAAATAGAATAAGTTGTGTATATATATATATATATATATATATATATATATATATATATATATATATATATATATATAACATTGTACACATTCATTTAAAAATTCAATAAGTTGTGTGTTTAATAATTAAAGAGCTACAAATTGCATACAATGATGAGATTTTTAGTTTACCCATGACTGTGCTGAAAGAATTCCTGCAAAACTTAGGAGAATTCATTTTTTAGATCTTATAGAATGTTTAGATGTTTGTAAATTACCCTTTTCTATACAAAGTGGGCAATTGATGCAGACCAAAGGTGGAAATCAACTTGAAATGACAAATAACATATGGTCAACCCAAATTTCAAAGCGAATCAAAATAACTTCACAAATCCACTTGTTAGATGCATTCTTCCCATCAACACAGCCAAACAGCTTCAAGGGATTTTTCACCCAACTTTCTCAAAATAATTTCCAAATAAATAATGGATTTAGACACCCATTAATGACTTACACAACATACTTCAATATCAGATATAACTCCTTTGGACCATTTTAGACTTCCAATACACTCACCATGTGAAAAACAAGGAAAAGAGGTCAATTTAACAAAGGAAGTACCCTTCAAACTTATCCAATCACCTTGAAACCTTGAGAAAGAAAATTAAATGTCCTAAAACCATAGAATCCATAATTGGTTTGCACCTGTACAGCCAGAAACACTCCCAACTCAAAAAACCTCATTTTCTAATGCAAAAACAAGGGTTTTGTCAAAATCTTCATTCCCAAACTTGAATAAACAAATAAATGGTCCAAACACCTTTCATAGGGTCTGCCTTGACATTTTAAATTATTAAAAACTCAACTCCATCAATAACTCATTGAAAAGCACTTCAAAACCATCACTTTTCAAGGGAAAATTTTACATTTTCAGCCCTAGGGCATCACATATTCACCACAAAAATGCTTTATTTTGATGAAATATTAATACGAACATCTAACCTAAGAAATTTTTAACCAATCCACTAAGTTACAGGAGAAAAAAGTGGGTGGATTGGTCAAAATCTCATTTTTTTACCTTCAAAGCCCTTAATGCAAGGAAAACAGGGTACTTGCAGCAAATTTTGAATTTCTCTCAGAAAATAATGAATGAGAACTCAAAATCAAAATTAGATGAAATAAAACACATATACACACATTCAATGAAGTTTCTAGATTATTATGAGACTATACAAGTCCGTACAACAGTAAAGAATTCTGGAAAATAGTGAAAAAATATAGAAAATGCACCAAAAAATGTGGTATTCTTGTTGTGTGAGTTTTTTTACACCTCCATCAACCTTGATTCAAGACTTAGAAGGCCTCTTATAATATTTACAAGCCATAACCACCTCCAAAACAACCAAATTTCACCTAATCACCCTTTAAATGACTAAGTTTGCAAATTAGCACAATTTTGACAACATTTGCAATATTTTGCATTTTTGCCATTATTGAACTTTTAAGACTCTAAATACCTTTAGAAACCTGAAATATGGTCATTTAGACCTTATTTAACTTTTATTAAGACTTCTAGACTCAAAAACAACAAAATCCCTTCATTTACCCAATTTGACATCTTTGACAATTTTGACAATTTTTCAAATTTTCACTCATTTTCCAATGTCTTCATGGAACAAAGATGAAATCATGTTAAAATGACCTTATAAACCTTTTGATATCATATTATTGACACTAAAATGTGTTGGTGCTCCTGCACCATACACCCCACCAAGAAAAAGACCCTTGTCCCAAGTGGTAGAATATGCTCCAAGCATTGACCCTGCTGCTCCATGCTTCTTCAATTGTGTTTGCTGCCTTCTTGTCCTTAAATCATGTTTTGATACCACTGATACAAACCTCATACCTGCACACAAAAAGTCATTAGCAAGAAATAACCCTGCACTTTCCTTTTTTTCATTCATATAATTGCAATTGCTCTTCATTTTATGCATGCTCTGCCCTGTGATTAGTTTTTTGTTCCTTGAAGGATTGTGTGCACTCCTTATTGTCCTTAGACCTTTCACACCTCTATCAACATATTCCCAAGCATTATAAACTCTATTTACCCTTACATCAGCACCTCCCACTATCTTTGTGACTTTACATTCAACAATAGGACACACTATGGTCCAAACAATCACTACACCCTGCTCATTGAACTCCTTAAGTATGCCACCCTATTTCTCATACATCCCTGCAGATTTGTTAGCATTTATTGTGTTAAAATCAGACTTTGACATGAGTTTTGCTACTTTCCTTTGTAAAATCAGATTGTTCACTATCTTAACACCATTTTAAGGTGTTCCAATCACTGTCCTAACATTATTACCCTGCTGCAAATCAGAAAATGCATTGTCCCTTTTGTCTTCAAGCCTTAAGGGCTGCTTTCTACCAAACATAATCACTTTTGACTTACCTTGGATCTGCTCTCTTTCCTGCAAAGGAGTTAACTTATAGCTTTGATCATCCTTCCATATTGTGTAAGTTATATTGGCCCAACCATCATACATAGACCTTCTATCATATTGCCATAGCCTTCCTCAGAGAAGATGACAACAATCCATTGGCAATATATCACACAAGATTCTATCCTTGTACTCCCCAATTTGGAAATCTACATAAGCTTGCTTATTCACCACTAAAGTTTGACTATCATTCACCCAAGAAACCTAGTAGGGTGCTACATGAGGTATCTTTTTTAGACTCAACTTATCTACCATTTCCCTAGACACCATGTTATCTTGAGAACCTGAATCAATGACAACTTGAACCACTTTACCTTTGCATTTGCATGAGGTTCTGAATAAACTCCTTCTTTGGCTCATGTCTTTTTCCTTTGGTGTTTGCAGCAATGTTCTTCTCATCATGAGTGCCTCTCCTACTTCTGGATCTGCAGGCCTACTTGTACTTGTAGAAATTTCACACCCTTCCTCTTGAATCAATTGTGTTCTTCTCTCATTCCTCCTATCACCACTTGAAGTTGCACCTTGATTTTGAGGACACTTAAAGAAGGGGTGTCCAAATTCATTACACTTGAAACATCTACCTAAAAATTCATTGGAATCCCTCTTTTCAACCTAAAGTTTGTTCTTCCACCTCTCCATCCACCTCTTGATTCAAGAGCTTGTTCCTTGCTTTTATCAGCCTCTTCATGTTCTTCCTTGGAATTCCTTGAACCTCTTCCTCTATTCACACCACCTCTACCCATTGCTTGTCTCTCTTGTCTCCTTTTGATTCTATCTCCTGCCCTCATTGTCATTTGAAAGTATTCTTCAACTGTTTTAGGTGGATTGAGGCTGATCTCATCCCTTATATTCAACCTCAAACCACTCAAGTATCTAGCCACTCTCTCCACTTCATCTTCATTATGACCTACTCTTATACACAATCTATGAAACTCTTCAGTGTAAGACATCACATCCATTTCTCTTTGCTTTAATTCTTGCAATTTCATGAAAGTTTGAATAGCATAATCTGTTGGTAAGAATTGAGCCTTAACTTTTGCTACCATTCTATCCCAAGAACATATTTTAGGCTTACCTTTCTTAACTCTATCCTCTTGCAAAAAATTCCACCATGTAAGAGCTGGTCCTTTCAACTTTGTCTTTGCATACTTAACCTTCTTGTTGTCATCAATATCTTCAAACTCAAAAAAGTTATCCAATGCATCAATCCATGCTAAAACTTCTTCACTACCCATCTTACCTCCATACATGGGAACATCAAATTTTACCTTAGGAGTCTTGTCACCCTTGACCGCCTTCAACATCCTAAGCATTCTTCTTTCATCAGGATCTAATTCATCTTCTTCATCTGGAACTAGAGGATCCCCTTCAGCCTCTTCATCACTTTGCTCTTCATCTACAACTCCTCTCCTTTGATTCTTCTCGAAAGCAGCTATCCTTGCTATAGTAGCATCTTGATATTCTTTGTATATCCTCTCCTTCCTTTCCAATTTCTCCTTCAACTCTTGTATTTATTTAGCCATTACACTAGCCTTTGGAGGCATTCTTCACAACCTACAAAATCAAACAACCAACAACAAGATCTTGTGCCTGATGCTCTGATACCACTTTCATGCAGACCCAAGGTGGAAATAAACTTGAAATGACAAATAACATATGGTCAACCCAAATTTCAAAGCAAATCAAAATAACTTCACAAATCCACTTGTTAGATGCATTCTTTCCATCAACACATCCAAACAGCTTCAAGGGACTTTTCACCCAACTTTCCCAAAATACTTTCCAAATAAATAATGGATTTAGATACCTATTAATGACTTACACAACATACTTCAATATCAGATATAACTCTTTTGGACTAGTTTAGACTTCCAATACACTCACCATGGGAAAAATAAGGAAAATAGGTCAATTTAACAAAGGAATTACCTTTCAAACTTATCAAATCAACTTGAAACCTTGGGGAAGCAAATTAAATATTCCAAAACTATAGAATCCACAATTGGTTTGCACCTGTATAGCCAGAAACACTCCCAACTCAAAAAACCTCCTTTTATAATGCAAAACAAGGGTTTTGTCAAAATCTTCATTCCTAGACTTGAATAAACAAATAAATAGTCCAAAAACCTTTCATAGGGTCTTCCTTGACATTTTAAATTCTTAAAAACTCAACTCCATCAATAACTCATTGAAAAGCACTTTAAAACCATCACTTTTCAAGGGAACATTTTCAGCCCTAGGGCATCACATATTCACCACAAAAATGCTTTATTTTGATGAAATATTAATTGGAACATCTAACCTAAGACATTTTTAACCAATCCACGAGTTACAGGAGAAAACAGTGGGTGGATTGGTCAAAATCTCTTTTTTTGCCTTCAAAGCCCTTAATGCAAGGAAAACAGGGTACTTGCGGAAAATTTTGAATTTTTCTCACAAAACAATGAATGAGAACTCCAAATCAAAATAAGATGAAATTAAACACATATACACATGTTCAATGAAGTTTTTAGAGTATTATGAGACTGTACAAGTCTATACAACAGTAAAGAATTCTGGAAAATAGTGAAATAACATAGAAAATGCACCAAAAAACATGGTATTCTTATTGTGTGAGTTTTTTTACACCTCCATCAACCTTGATTAAAGCCTTATAATGTATCTTATAAAATTTACAAGCCATAACCACCTCCAAAACAACCAACTTTCACCTAATCACCCTTTAAATGACTAATTTTGCAAATCAACACAATTTTGACAACATTTGCAATATTTTGTATTTTTGCCATTAAGACTCTAAATACCTTTAGACACCTGAAATATGGTCATTTAGACCTTATTTAACTCTTATTAAGATTTCTAGACTCTAAAACAACAAAATCCCTTCATTTACCCAATTTGACATCTTTGACAATTTTGACAATTTTTCAAGTTTTCACACATTTTCCAATGTCTTCATGGAACAAAGATGAAATCATGTTAAAATGACCTTCTAAACCTTTTGAACTCATATTATTGACACTAAAAGGTGTTGGTGCTCCTGCACCAGCAAGTGTATCCTTTGTACAAGCTCAGGATAAAGCTTTTTTTCCAACATATTATCCACCATTTTCAGGTGTAACGGTTAAGAAGTGTGTGAATGTCTTTCATAGTCATACAAAATATATATAGCTATCATTGTACACATTCATTTATAGATTGAATAAGTTTTGTGTTTATATATACATACATACAAATACACACACACATTATATACTGTACATATATATATACACATACAAACGTATATATATGTATATATGAGAGTGTCTATGTGTGTATATATATACACAAATAGACACAATAATATATAGACATATATACATATATAATGAAAATGGAAGCTGAGAGAAACAAAAATATTAAATGAAAAAACAAATTTTTGAATTTTTAAATGGGGTTTGTAAGGAAAAACCCGTCACCAAAAAAGACCTTCATTTACTTATAAAGTAAAGTAAAAAGACAGTACATAAATATAAATGTTAAATGCACAACTCATGAAAATAACTATAAGTAGAATGTACATAGAACATTGCACAGTAAATGAAAGAACTTATGCTATATTCAAAAACAATAAGATATTAATTTTAGGGTATGTACAAGATCATAATGGGCCAAAAAGTGGCGATATGATGGGTATGTGTAGGGTGTGTGGTGACAGCTTTCTTTTAACCCAAAATTGATGAAACAAAAGGGGTTTTTAAAGGAGATTCTCAGCTTTCCACCAATATAAATTATGCTTTACTTTGAATTTAATAAATAATTATTATTCATTTTCTATTTAAATTATGACTAAAGTCCTGATTGATAGGCTGATTGAAAAACATCTATAGCTTTCAAACAGTATCACATTTTTTGGATCTGAAAATATGTGTCACATTCTATGCTTTGCATACTATAGGATTAAAAAAATAATAATTGAATTTCATGAAGTTTTGGCCAAGTTAAGGTGGTTAGACATATGATTTTTTATATTTTTTAAAAGTTGCAATAAAAAAATCATAATTAATTATTTAATTGAAAAAAAATTATAAAAAAATATGCATCACATCAGGACATGCGTCCTTTATTTATATCTAAAATCTTATAAAAAATTATTATCATTTTATTGTGGTTAGGGTTGTTAGACATACACCTATTTATTTTTTCCCTGAAATTGAATTACTATTGCATTGAAATTTCAAATTTTCACCAAATAGATTTAAAAATAAATAAATAAACCTAGTAGTTTAGAAACTACATTCAATTTGCTACAGATTCTATTCTTATTTTTGAAATAATATAGATAACTTATTCAAATTTTTACGTCAAGTTATCTAACTCTAATTTTTTTGAATTTTTCACCACTTAAGGGCTTGTTTATTCCATGATGATCCTACACATACCCTTTAACAGAGGTAGATCAATTACACACTTGGGTTTTTAGAAATGTGCACAAGAAATTAACCAAGGGTTTCATAATAATAATTCCTCACTCATAAGAATACATAAGTACTTTTTCAGATAGATGCAAAATATTCTAGGCAAGGGTTTCATGGGATTAATTCCTTAAGCACATGAATTTGAAAAAAAACCAAGCAAGGGTTTTCACAAATATGTCGAATTTTAAATGGGTTTGTCGATTTATGCACATAGTGACATGATTTGTTTATAAAAAAGTTGAAGTAGACCAAAAAATATTATTTTGCACACATGTGATCAAACCCACAAAATTCCTCATCATTTATGGAGACAAAATCATGAGACAATCAACTTTACCAGGTCATGTTTAATCATTTAACCCCAGAAAAAGTTGTATTTGGAAAAAAAAAATCAAGGGTTTTCACAAAAATGGCGTATACTAAACGAGCTTGCTGATTTATGCCTATATTCACATGGATTTTTTATAAAAAGGTCAATGCAGACCAAAAAATCATTTTTTACAGACATGTGGTCAAACCCAGGAAATTCCTCTATCATTTTTGCAGACAAAATCATGATATAATTGACTTTACTAGGCTATGAGTGTGTGGTAAAATGAGGAGAGGAAATCATTTAACCCCAAAAAAACTATGTGTAAAACACCAACACCATGATCTAACAAAATCAAACAACACATGGTGAAAAGGCATGTAATAGGAATGATTTATTTCATAAACAAGCAGTAATAAGTTTTCAATCATCGAATAAACCCTTCATGGGTCATGAAAGATGCAGAAGAAAATGATTAACTAGTACCATTGTTTGTATATTTAAAGGAGAATGATATTTGATGTTACCTCAAGGAGTGCAAACCAGCAGGAGCCATGGAGAGTCATCACCATCTACATTCACTTCCATTGTCGGGAACCTTCTAGACAGAGCACGTGGTAAAATGAGGAAAATAATGGGATACCCACAAAAAAAGAAGTCATATGCATTAATCTGACCCCAAATGAAGATTAATTGGGGTGTAATGTGTTTAGTGTCCAGTGCTAATGTTAGGATATTAATATGTAGGAATGATTTTTAATGGGTGCCAAAATGATCTTATAAGGTGCTAACGTGAATTAGACCCATTGACTTTTGAGTGGATTTGAATGATAAAATAGTCTTAATTAAATCTTAATAGTGACACATTTAGGTGTTTTTTAAAATTTATTTTGGCGGTTATAGCTGGCAGATACTGGGATGTTAGGTGGTGGCGAGTGGATGACACCTCTAAAAGGTGTCTTTTTGACCCCCATGCGCATATCCAGTGCTCCCACACTTGACCAAATTTACCACAAGCCAAAACCTTAGTTATAAGAACTTAACTCATGAGTGAAAAAATCCATAATTTTTTTTTCGATTCAACATATGGTTTGAATTCTATGGTTGCATGAAGTTAGACCAAGCGGATACTAGGTCTTCCCCCCATCCTTTTTTGAATTATTTTGTTGAATATTGAATTATCACCACATGCTTGATAATAAAATCTACATTATATCTACATTATAAATCACTATAGATTCATTTCATAGAGATTAGACAACATTTCCATAGACCTATATTACAATTCTTGGTCATTGAAATGTACTATAGTGATTCACTCTAGGTTTAAGAATTGAAATGTTTTGAAGTGATTTCTCAAGCCTATAAAATAGATTAATAAAGGATATGATAATGATTTTAAAATGTGGTTGTGCTAAGAATCCATGTTCTAATTTAATGTTAGTCAAAGAGTACAACAATACTTGTACTATAAATTTGTAAGAATTTAAAAATTATTATCTAAAATTTGTGGTATGAGGGAGTGTAAGGCCTTTTTAATGTTCAACCAACTTGGTGTTTCATGGATAGGAACTCAATTCAAACGGAAGATTCCTAACTAAACAATTCACTAAACCCTCACAATGACTTCATTTAATTATCGACTAGGAATTTGTAATATTTTGATGGTGTGGACACTATATATGCATCTAAGGACTCTATACGACATATATTTTTGGATATAGGTGGTTTACACGTGCATAAAATAGGAAATGCTAAAAAGGAAAGTAATGCATAAAATTGAAAAACACAATGAATAAATTAATTTTCCACCTATGCTATGGGTACTCTCAACTTAGTGCTATTACTAGTTAACTACTAAAACTCAAACTCTGCAATAAACTATACCACTAACTATTGACTCTTCGTAACTTAACTAATTAACTACTTTAGAGATTGACTCAAAGTAATGTTACAAAAAACATACAATCATAAATCTATTTGACATGAATACAACATGAAACATCTACTCTATCAAAGGAAATTGAAGTGAGTGGATAGTACATTGAGTGGCCCTTGCTCAAGCTATTGTTCCCACAAGATAAAACCAAATACAAGGTACTAAACAAACTGATCATCATAGTAGACTGAAAAAATCTTTATTGCATTGAAAATTAAATCTTCACAATAAGACAAGAACTTCCAATAGAATTACCATTTAGAAATCCATATTCATTACAATAGTAAACTAAAAGTTTTCTTGCCAAAACATGAACACTAAAAATACACTCCACTTGCAATTCTAACTAGATTTACTCCTCGACCATCGATCATTGGATATAGGTGTGGAAGGAGATTTATTTGCATAAAGACTCAAAATTGAAATCAAAACAAAAAACTAAATGCTAGTGTCCACTCTCCTCAAGAATTGAAGGTGAACAAGTCTTTGCAACTAAACTGTAATTAAAAGAATAAGAGAAAGGAAGTTGAAGTAGGACTCTTGCTCAAATGGTTTTGACAGAGGCATAGTCAAACTATCATGTGAGTGTAATTGTATTGAACCCCTCTTCCTCTATCATGTTTACTCATTTCCTTGGCGACTCACAATTTGACCTTGTCAATGATCACCTTCATTTATTCTGGAACTATTATGTGTTCATCAATCTAGACTCTCCCCTATTGTTCATGATCCTTTCGTTGTGAGTTGAGTGCTCCAATTGGTATAGGTTACTAGTTGCAAATAGTTAGTTTCATCTAACATATAAACACCATTAATAACCATAAATCAAACACAAGTTCATATCAAATTTCATACACATTCACACATTTATCCATGCAAATACTAACATATTATAATCATATTTCTATACATCAAAATGTATTTTAGGTTGCATGAAGGATATAAAAAGATATATAAGCTCAGGAATGTATATGAAATAAATGGCTTGAAATGTCTAAAAGGTATGAACTAAGAAAGAGAAAACTAGCTATTAATTAGTCTCATTAGGGAACTATAAGAGAGGGGGACCAACCATGTCAAGGCTCCAACTCACGAAGAGCTAAGAGCGAAGGGCTGACCTAACTTACCTCACTCTAAAGGGATGTTTTGGGGTGAGGATCAAGAATGAAGTGCACTATGAAGTACTTTTATCACTCTACATACCCAGAATTCTATTTGGGGCTACATGAGATAGTTACTGGAGTCTGAACTATACCTCAGGCATCTCTCTATCTAAGGATGGCAATGTGGGTTTAGGACAATAGTGCAGTGCGTTGGCATCTCTCTAGTTTGTTGGAATCCATACAACTAGAAAATGTAAAGCACAGTGAAGAAAATCTCAGAAACCTACTGACAATCTAGCTAGTTGATCTTAATGAGAAGAAGAAAATGATAATGTATGAAAATTAAAGACGAATATGATAAAGAAAGTAAATGAAAGAAAAGGTGATGAATATGATCTCACAAAAGCGTTGATTTTCTAGTTAGCTCCATGCACATGTTCATCTACACACAAGAAAGTGGGGAAAATTGTTGGTGTTGTATAGGGGCATGCCTTAGTTAGACCCCCACTTTGGTGTTTCCACCTCCATGGACAACAAAAAAAGCAATGGAGTAGAAATTATGATAAAGAATATTGAAAGAAGTGTGATGAACACTACAAAAGAAAAATGCTACTCTATAAAATCACAAACGAGAGGAATGAAGTGTTACCACCTCCACCTAAAGGTTCTCAAAGCCAATGAAGGGAGAATGTAAGAAACGAACTTGGAAAAGTCACCACCGCTGTAACCATGGTGAAGGGAGGTCTCACAAGACTCCAAGCTTGCAACTTCCAGGGTGGCCTCACATGTGAAATGTGGAGTTTATGGAGTGTCAAGTTGATGAAATGCTAAAAAATTGAGTGCTAAAATGCTGAATAATGAAAGAACTAAAGTGAAATGCTTGAAAAATGTGAAGAAGCTTGAATGAATTGCAAAGAGAGATGAAGTGAATGTGAAATGGATGCTTTTAAAGGTAGGATGAGAAGGAATAATCCATTTCCAGGTTGGTTGGTCAACAGAAGGATGTTACAATTTGTCCCCAATGAGGAGTGTAATGCCTCTATCAACTTCAAATGAGAGAATCCATCAGGGATGGCAGTGCACCCCACAGACATTTGTACATCGCGCTTGCATCCATAACAAATATTCTCTCACCGGCACATAGGAAAAATTCCAAGTGGATGTATTCTGGATGGGTGATTTGGGATTTCTCCTTTGAATTTTATTTTCTAAGATGATGAAATGTAAAAGGGGGATTTACACAAGGGGTGAAAATTCGCTCCTATATATTTTTCCCCCGCTTTAGCGAGTGTGAATATCGATGAGTGTTCAGTAAAGTAGATTGAAAAGTTAGAGATGTATACCTAAACCATCAAGGAAGCAGACCACAATTTGGAAAGCTTAAAAGTCCAAGCATGCAAAGGACTCCATAGGTACTCTCTCCTAAGGAGGTTTGAACAAAAGGACTCCATAGCCCTGCAAAACTATGAAGTTACACAAAGTAGACTAGAGGTCCTCAGACCAATGATGGAAAAATCTTGTAGGATGTAAGCACCTTACAAGCCCGTAAACCTACAAGAAGGCATTCCCCCAAGTATACTCTCATGAAGGAAGCCTAGTGGAAGGGTACTCCACAGATTCAGACTGGAAAGCGGTTTCATAGGTGCACCTCCAAAGCAACATGTTAATACATAGATAAAACATGCCAAAAAACAAAAAGTAACCATGCAGGAAAACAAGTAGATAGTCAAAATTAAAAAAATATTTTAGAGGGATCCCTCAGGAACCCTTCAAAAGAAGAGGGGTCCACTCAAGGGATGTTCTATTTCAATGTGCAATAATATTTTTTTTCGTAAATCAATTGATCATTAAGGAATCCTTTAAAAATATGTTCACTTCATTAAGGAATTCGAAAGGAAGAAAATGCCCCCTCGTGAGGGGAAGGTCAAGGCTTCTCCTACAGGAAATTTTTCTCTCTCATCAAAGGAAAGTTCTTCAAGTTCTTTCTTCACGAACATGAAGGAAAAATGTTCCATTAGGGGTCCAAGTTGAGAATGTGATCTTTGGAAAAGGGTTTGTAAAGATTTTTCAGGAAAACATTCATTGGAAATGAATGTGTTTTCTAAAAATCAAAGTAAATATGGTGGTAGTGTTGTCACACATACGAGGGAAAACCCAATAAAAGAAGAGAGAAAGATAAAAGAGAATAAGAAAAGAGGAAACATTATGAACAAGAGGCATAGGGGTGACCTGATATTTCAAGGTCAAAGCTGCTTAGAAATATATATATATATATATATATATATATATATATAGTAGATAAATGAATTGTCATAAACCCCCTACTCTATCAGACCATGTGAAGAATATAAGAGAAAAAAAAGTAAAAATAAAAATTAGGTCAATATGGAAGGGAATCCTAAATTCCCCCAACACTTTGTATCATCCCCAATTTATAGAAAGTGAATACACATAAAAGAGGAAGAATGATGGAACAAATAGAGGAAGTTTTATGACATATAATCACTCTTGTATCCAAGCACTACAAGGGTGACAAGGGTCATCCAGGAACACATAATGCAAGCAAAAGGGAACACATCACAACAAATACACATCTAATCTAAAGATAAAGAAGAGGCATCCCCCTAACACTCATCGACCGAGAGGTCATCTGATTCCCAATCTAGATCATTATAAGGGGAAGGTGGACGAGCCTACAATGGAGGAATATTAATAGGAGGTGCTTCTGACCTTCCCACAAAGGGCTAAGGAAGAAATCCTCAAAAGGTCTTCTCCACTAGGCTCTTGTGGAGCAATGGTCAATGACTTTGTGAAGGTCGCTGACAAGGTTGAGACCTCATCCAAAGAGTTAAACATGCTCCTTATGGGAGTGCCATGTGGTACCTCAATAGATGGGGAGGGAAGTGCCTAAGACTCATTGCTTGGCTCACTGAATGATTTAGGAGTGGTGATAAACTTGGGGGAAGCCAAAGCTGGCTCCATCACAAGGACGTTGCATGCTAACGTAGGACAACCCTTTGAAAGGGGTGGAATCCTCTTACAACCCTCATTGCTTCAAGGGCCAACTTTTTCTTTCTCCTTTGTCAAAGTATGTGAACTCCCCACAAACAAGGAAAGAGTTGTGGAGGAGGAGGATAAAAGCATGGTGGAAAATATAAAAGTATTCAACATTTCCATGGGTTTAGCGAATGGTGGGATGTCATGGAGGGACATCAAAAGAGGTAGCTCGACCTAAGGAGTAATAAAAACCTACACCTTTTTAGGATTAGGTGCACCCATGCTCACAATGGGAGTCATAAGAAAGACTAAATTTTATTGAACAAAAGCATAGGAGAGGAGAAAGGAGGATGCATTAGGAGGCCCTAAAATAGAGGGGTCAATTCCTCTCAGGAGGCTATGTGTAGGATCATCATGGAAAAAACATGCCCTAAAGTGGAAAAAATTCAAAAAATTTAGAGTTAGGCAACTTGATGTAAACTTTGAATAAGCTATCTATATTATTTTAAAAATATGTAAGAATAAAATATGTAACAAATTGAATTTAATTTCTAAACTACTAGGTTTTTTTTTTTTTTTAATCTATTTGGTGAGAATTTGAAATTTCAATGCAGTAGTACTTAAATTTTTGGGAAAAAATAAGTAGGTGTTTGTCTACCACCCTAACCACAATAAAATGATAATATTTTTTTTATAAGATTTAAGATATAAGTAGATGACTCATGTCCCAATGTGATGCATATTTTTTTGTAATTTTTTTCCAAGTAAATAATTAATTATGAATTTTTATTACCTTTTAAAAATATAAAAACTCAAATGTCGACCACCTTAACTTGGTCAAAACTTCATGAAATTCATTTTTTTAATCCTACAGTATAAGCATAGAATGTGACACATTTTTAGATTCAAAAAATGTGATATTGTTTGAAAGCTATAGATATTTTTCAATCAACCTATCAATCAGGACTTTAGTCATAATTCAAATAGAAAATAAATAATAATTTATATTGGTGGAAAGCTAAGAATCTCCTTTAAAAACCCTTTTTGTTTCATCAATTTTGGGTAAAAAAAAAGTCGTTAGCCACATACCCTACACATACCCATCATATCACCACTTTTTGGCCCATCATGATCCTACACATACCTAAGAATTTCTCTGCAAAATGAATTGCTCAGTTGTCAAATGCTTTCACTAGCACTTGAGCTCACATGCAAGGTGGTTTCTACGACTCTTTGAGCTAGAGGCTGGGTGTTGGGGTGGGACTAAAGGATCTTTCTTAGTTGTAGGAGTGTCCATCACAACCATCTCCAATAGGGGAATGGACTCCTAAATAGAGTAGGAGGAAGAGGTTGAGAAAAAATGGGGGGATTCAGCTCTAGTACCTCAGCAACAAGCCTCTTCGCATTCACTACTTTAGGAGGAGTGGTGGTAGGCCATGGTGGATGAGACATAGAGGATTCCCCATGGGGACCCTTTCTTCTACCATACA
Organism: Sequoia sempervirens; assembly: GCA_007258455.2. NCBI lineage: Eukaryota > Viridiplantae > Streptophyta > Pinopsida > Cupressales > Cupressaceae > Sequoia > Sequoia sempervirens. The sequence goes on along the minus strand of VDFB02291247.1, from coordinate 13,527 downwards.
GGTAGGACCAAGGTCTAGGAGGCACAATAGGAAGGTATGATATCCTAATCTTAGATTTGCACCAAGTAGGCACCATCAGACTCCTCATGTGGAATCCAGGAGTAGACATCCAAAACTCTTCTTCAGAAAGAGGAGCGGAAGGGGCACTATGAGGATGAGGAGGCCTCTCCTTTCCCTTTCGAGAAGAGGAGGTAGCTTGCTGCTATACTACCAGAGGGGTCACTTTCGGATGTCCCTTACCCTCAATTATCTTATACTTCACATAGTTATTGTAAAGTAAGTTCATTCTTGGGAGAAGTAGATCGACCAGGGTGGGCCAAAAATGATCCAACAAATAGCCCCCACGAGACACCAATGGCTGGTATCCAGTGTCATGAATGATGTGCATAAAACATTTGTGGGATAATTTCAAACACTTATGAAAGATGAAAGTGATTCTGTTTATGGAAGCTAGCCAAGGTATGCCTAACTTAACCTTGAACAAATCTAATTTCAGAATAACTTTAAAGGTTGTGTCCATAGCCCTAGGTCCAACTAGGATGGACACAGATATTGAGCCATACAACTTGAGAGAAATTCCATCATGTGTACAGATGGTAGAATTTATTTCTTCATACTCCTCCCTTTATAATGAATTCAGCCATAACATCTCCTTTGTGATAACATTAACTCGACTCATGAGGTCAACGAAGACCCCCATCACGATGTTCCTATTGAGGTGAGTGGGAATGTAGAGAGAGGGCTTGTTATTCAAATGCATGTCTTGCACAGTGAATGTCACATCTGGTGAACCAGTCATAGGTTGCGAGGAAGGAGTAACCATGACCATATTAATGTAAACCAAGGGTTACATAGAAGAATCAGAGGGTTGATATTTAAGTTAGTAGAATAAGATAGAAATGGGTCCATGTATATTTGCAACTTACTATTTGCTTTCACCACTAATTTATTTTTATTTTGTTTCATCCCATCGAGACGAATGGTACCATCATCAATGCAATCATGTATCTCATGACGCAGATGCATACAACACTCAGTATCATGTTTGTTAACCCAATCATACTAACATAAATAATTTGCATCATTCCAATAAAGAATAAGGCTCCTTGAGAGGTTCATGGTTTTCCAAGGTTATGATCTTGTCCTTCAACAACTTCTACAAGATGGAAGAATAAGATTCCACTAACTTTGTAAACTTTTTGTTGCATTTGAGGCCGTTATCATTCATCGTGCTGACTACATTCACAACAACCTTACCTTTCCATGAGATTGAGGTGATAGATTTACCTTCCAAATGGGAGCACAAGGAGGATCCCCTTAACTAAACTACCGTCTATTGATATTCTTGTAATGTAGCACACAAATGCACAAAAGAAGGGTATTTCATGAGAAAACTTTTCCTACGAAGGTCTATGTAGGTTTCCTATAAACACCTTTTTTACATCAGAATAGGGCAGCACATATGATATTTGTGAAAAGAGCGCATGATATCGGGTTATGAAATTAGCTATTTTCTCATTATCCCCCTGCTTACAATAGATGATATTCGGAAATGTCATCTTCATTTTGATATTATCTTGGAACTATCAGAGAAACTAATTTACAAGTTGATCAAATGAATAAATAGAATTTTTGGATAAGGAAAAATACCACTCAAATGTAGTATCCTTGAGAGATCAAGGAAATCATTTTTCCATCAATGCATCATGATGGGAGAAGTCTATACACATGGCATTAAAGGCAGACACATGCATTTGTGGGTCCCCTTTGCCACCATACTTCTTGTGGAAATGGAAATTGTACTCCATTACAGAAAGTACAATCTATGGCCTAGTTTAGTCTTATTTTAGACACCCTTGCACTAATCACCTCTTAAAAATTGCATTTATAGATCCCTAATGTTCATTATTTTTTATCTAGAGGCCTATTTTACTCAAAAGCCGTGCAAATATTGACAAATAATGCTTAAAACATTCATATCTCAAAAAACCACCTCTGAAAACCTCATGTGTGACCCATTCGCCACCTTGGGTGAATGAGTCCCCTTTTGTGGGACCCATTCGCCAAGGGTGGCGAATGAGTCCCTTTTGGGAGAATTTTCAAATTTAAGTGGGAAACTCATCAACTTAATTCAATTTGTTACTGGATGTTGGCCTCTTAGGTCTTAATAACAATCAATTAGGTATTTTTTCCTATAAATATGTGTTTTTAGGTCATTTTTCACATCTCCTAGTCATTTTTATAAAGAAAATTCAAAAGTCAAGTGTTGAGAATCTTCCACAAGAAATTTCATTACCATTTCTATAGCAAAGTTGAAGCTTTTGGACAACAAGATAGGGTTTTTGCAAGTCTTCAAGCTCACTTCTCATTCAAGATCCAACATTGTAAAGAGTTGATTATGGATGCCTATGGAGAATCATGGAGAAATCTAGGTTGAGGAGATGCAACTAGCCATCAAATCACACCTTATGAGTTGTTTTCAAAGTGATTCCATCTTCCATTTTCTCTCTATCTTCATATTTAAGGTTTGCATGTCATTTACATTCATTTGAAATGTTGTAAGGTTTCTTGGATTGAAGTCTTGCATCATTTAAGTTCCATTTACTTATATTATTCTAGCACATTAGAATAGGGTTTTGTCTTACTTCATATTCTCCTAGTCTTAGACACACTTAAGGCTAGTTTTTAATGCAAATTTTATCCATTCAAGGTTTAACTACCAAATTATGGGTTTGCACAAGGAAAACTCCCCATTAGAAAACAAATTTTAAGCTGTTGTGCAAGTATTTTCGAGGATTCAGATCTGGGTTTTTGTCAAGAAGTGTTGTGTAGGTGACAGTGCAAATCTGAAACTAGAACTTTGAAAAAACAAAAAAAAGGACTAATTCGCCATGGATGGTGAATGAGTCTCACTAGAGGTGTTTGTCAGATTAGAGTATAGATTCTAGTACCCTTTTGGAAGAAACATGATTTTGGGAAAAAACCCTGGTCTACGACTGATTCACCTAGGGTAGCAAATGAGTCCCAGTCAGTCAAAAAGTTAGCATTTCTAGTTTTTTTAGAGTATTTTCTAGTCTCCATTAGGTTTACATGTGCACATATTCAATCTTATAACTTTTTGTTTTGTTCTATTCACATTTTTACTTATCCTTTTAGGTCTTTTGCAAATAACACGATGTTTTCAAACAGTTCATATTTCTCAACTTTGCATACATAATCAATAGTATTTTTTAGTTCTTTGCATTTAGTTTACCTCATTTATGCATATTACACCCAAATCACATCAATCCTTGAATGTTAAACATTGTATTTTGGCCCAATTCTTTCCCCTTTTAGGTGAAAAATCCTAGAAGGGATAGAAAGAACATGAGGGTTTCCAAAATATTTGTTTACATTTTGGTGAACTTGTCTTTAGAACATTTTTACTTCTGATTTCAAGTGCATTTGCATCCTAGGGTTAGATTGCATCAACATTGCATTAGGTTTTGTATTGTTTTGCATCCTAGGGTTTTCAAATATTTGCATTAGTGAAAAGATCATATAGATTTCATTATTGCATTTACAATCATTTAAATTATTGAAATTTTGTATTTGCACTTTAGATTAGCATTGTGTAGACCCGAAAATATAGAAAAAAGTAAAAAAAATAGAAAAATCTTCAAAATACCTCTCCTGGGACTCATTCGCCATCTTGAATGAATTAGTGCCACTACACATTCTACATCATTGTTTTTAGAATTCAGTTTCCTATTTTCCACTTTTTTTTTGCCACAGTTACTTTTTTGTTTCTATCTATTTATTTTATGTTATATTCACATCATTTGCATTAGCATTATTTACTCTCATGGCACTTATGGATAGCATTATATTTTTACAATGTTTATTTTCATTATTAGTTCCTAGTTCATTTAGATTACATTCATCAGAAAACATAAGCAAAAACATTAAACAATATAATGAACCAATCATAACAATTATTCACTTTAGGAAAACTATATCATCCAAACCTCTTAGTAGTGATGACTTGGATAGGTTAGATGAAGCCTTACAAGGTTTCCTCTCACTAAGTTCATCCACTAAGGCTTGTGATGACAAACCTAAACCACTTAATGACAAATCATCTCTAAAACCTTTTAGTAGTGATGACTTTGATATGTTAGATGAATCCCTTGAGGACTTCCTCTCAGAAGAGCCATGCACTAAGGTTTGTTGTGAGCAACTAGAAACATAAGATGTTAATGTAATTCAACCCAAACTTGTCTTTTATCCACCTTCACATCAACCTCAACCCCCACCTAAACTCGAGTTTACCCTTTACCCACCTACACATGATGTTGTTGCCCATAAACATTACACTCGAAATAATCTGCAACCACCACAACCAACCCCTACCTCCTTACCTTTTACCAATACCACACTACCTAGTGATCCCCGATTACAAGAGTATGATCTTATTGAGCAACTTAATAGCACTCCTGCCAAATATCCCTTTGGGATCTTCTTCAAAGTTCATCAAGATATCATTCTATGCTCCAAATAGCATTACAACAAATAGTGGTTCCTCTTGGTACAAACACAACTAATGTGGTAGTTCTTATGCAAGGAATGAATACAATGAATGTAGACATCGCCTTTCATCAACATGAGCTCCCTCCATTAGAATTAAGGAAGCAAAATGAAGCCTTTATGATAATTTCTCAATATAATACAATAAGCATCAAAAGAACCCTTATTGATAATGGCTCTACCCTTAATGTGTGTAGTGTAAAACTCCTAGATAGGTTACATGTGGATAAATCTCAAATCAAACTTGATTCTTTATCTATTAGGGCATTCGACCATACTACAAATCAACCGCTCGATGTAATCACTTTACCTATCACAATCAGAGTAGTTACCATGCAAACTCCTATTCATTTCATGACCTATGATCTTGCATACAATCTTGTTTTAGGAAGGCAATGGATTCATGAGATGCATGTGGTACCTTCGACCCTTCATTAAGTAATGAAATCTGTCTATAAGAACAAAATTTATTAAGTTGCTAAACCCTGAGCCTAAAAGTTGCTTACAACTTGAAAAAGGAACAACGAGTCCTCTAAACACTTTCATTACAATATCTAACATAGAACCTCTTGAGACAAATAAACAAGATGCAGACTCAGTCTCTAAATTATTAGGTGACAATTGGGGTACCTTTAAATTCACACCTTCATTTATTGATGAATACGTAATCACACAAAAATAAGATGGAAAAGAAGAACAATCAATGATTATGACAACTCAGAATTTGGACAAATCCTCCCCAACATCTACCTCATCTACTTTGGAAAAAATATAACTTACACAACAAATTTTGATGAGATATATTATCAACGCACACCCAATCCAACAAAAATGGAAAGAATTTATGGTCAGGGTTATGAGCTTGTGAAACAATTGGGATATAATGGTAAAGGATGTGGAAAGAATGAACAAGGAATTTGTATCCCTATCAAACCTAATACACAAGATACAAATATTGGTTTGGGGTATTCTTTTTCTAACATAACAAAAGCAACTCAACACTTATCACTAAACATCAACACCATCACATGTAAACAAAGAATTAATCTTACATTAAAACATCCTAAATTTCTTGATATGGATTCACCACCATCTTGAGAGTATGTTGAAAGTGATGAAGCCTTGAAACAATTGTTAGGATTTTCTGATAGACCATCTTCTTCCAAGATAAAATTTACCTATGCCATGATAAGTACCAAGCAAAAAGATAGTGACATTAATGAAGAACCATATGATCCTTAAATTCCTAAGAATAATGCACTCCCTTAGGAGATACAATTGATATACCAATGGACATAGATGACAAAGAAAAAGTTATTAAGATTGGAAAGTTCCTTGACGATGAAGAACAAGAGGACACTACAACTTTGCTTCATGATTTTCCTAAAATTTTTGCTTGGAAATATTTTGATATGCAAGGAATAGACCCAAACATAGTCATGCATAACATTGTTCTTGCTAAAAATGCTAAGCCTGTTCAAAAAAAGATACACAAAATGAACCCTAAGATAGCCTTACATGTTAAAGGAGAACTTGAAAAGTCCTTGACGTAGGTTTCATTTGACCTATTGATTATTCTCCTTGGATCTCAAACATTGTCGCAGTTGCTAAACTTGATAATCGTATTAAGATATACATGAAATTTTGTGACTTGAATAAAGCCTCCTTAAAAGATGATTTTCCTCTTCCTAATATAGACATGATTATGGAATCAACTACTAAGCATGCTTTGTTGTCATTCATGGATGGTTTTTCTAGTTATAATCAAATCTTCATAAACCCACACGATCAATACAAGACAACATTAACAACTATTTGGGGAACGTTTTGTTGGGTTATGATGCCTTTTGGATTAAAGAATGCAAGCACAACTTATCAAAGAGGAATTGCATTGATATTCCATGATTACATACATAAAATCTTGGAAGATTATGTTGATGAAATCCTTGCCAAATCCTTAACAATACAAGACAATGTGAATGTCCTTAGAAAAATCTTTGAACAAAATACAACATGAGACTTAATCCGAAAAAGTGACTTTGAAATAGATAGTGGAAAACTCTTAGATTTTATCATATCTCACAGAGGAATTGAGGTGGATACAAAGAAAATTTATGCTATAATCAACATGCCACCTTCGCAAAACATTTCTCAATTGCACATGTTACAAGGGAGAATTCTGGTCATCCATCATTGTGTTGCCTCCTTAGCTGATCGAACATTACCTTTCATGCATCTCCTCAAGAAGGATGTACATTTTGATTAGAATGAGGATTGTAAATAGGCTTTTGAGAACTTCAAGGAATAGCTTGCAACTCCACCCATTTTACAACCTGCTATGCCAAACAAACCATTTATCCTTTACATCACTGAATTAGCCCATGCTCCTGCAACATTGTTGGCTCTACAAGATGATAATGGAAAAGAACATCCTATTTATTACATTAGTTGAAATTTAATTGATTATGAAACCTGATACACACCAATCAAAAAACAATGTTTGGCTCTTGTATTCACTACTAGTAAGTTGCAACATTATTTACTAAATGTTTAAATACAAGCCATGAAAAATTTTGATCCTCTCTTGAACATCTTTTCACTAAAACAGACTTATCAGGACTTCTCGCAGCTAAATGGGTAATGTTGTTCATTAAGTTTGACCTTAAGTTTCTTTCACATAAAGAAATCAAAGGCCAAGCCTTAACTGATCACTTAGCTGATGCTCCTTCTTTAGCATTACCTTCTAATTACTATTTTCCTAATGAGAGTGTGTTACCCCTCACAACTAACATATGGGAACTAGATAAAAGCAAGAAGTTGGGTACACAAAGAGGGGAAATTTCGGGAAAAACAAAAAGTTTCATAGGAAATGCATATGCATTTTCAAACAAATGCATACATGTTATGTATTAGGTACCTGAGCCTAAATTTGAATACATACGCGTTCAACTTTGGGTATGTGAACTGAACATGCATACACGTTATGAAACATGTACGTGTTTAGAATGCGTACATGTTTTGAAATGTATATGCGTTGCATGAAAGTATTTATTTTTTAAGTTAGCGACTGTATTTCATTTTTCCTCACCATTTTATTCTGCACTAGAGAACAATAGAGGAGATTGTGTATGTGTTTCAAAGGCCTTGATTGAAGAAAAATTTGACTACCACCTCCTCCCATTGACACAACCGACCTCATCAACCTCCAGGTTGGTTGAATTTTTCCTTTTTTTTGGCTTTATATCTTGTTTTTTTGTTTTTGTAATTAGTATTTAGTTTTTGTTTGTTTAGTGTGTTTTAGTTCAATGTTTTATAGTTTTTAATTTCATTTAAAAAACCAAAAACATCAATGAAACAAATAACATTAAATTGTAAATTGAAAACCATAAAAACTAAACCTAAATTAGACACATTTAACTTAGAAATCAAAACCCTAGAAACCCTAGGTTACAAAATTTACATAGGTCCCTAAAAACTAATTTACACAGGTTAATCCTTGGACCTAAATCCTAAAGTGTAAACCTAAAACCCTATTTACCCTAAATGTAAACCTAAAATGAGCTATTTACCCTAAAACATAAACCTAATTTCCTAAATTAGGGCTCCTCAAGGAGGTTTAGATTACATTTTTTATTTGACATAACCTTGTTTGTATGATTTTTACTATCACTCATGGTTCTTAGTTTATTTAGGGTGGAAGTGATGAAAAGTTCAATAGTAGGGGCATGTGATATAATAGAAGAGGTAAAATAAGGATGTGTAGTAAGATTTGATGACATAGCATGTAGGGAGGGATCACAAATTATAGTCCATAGGTTAGGTACACTTTGGTATGTCGTTGGTGATCCACACAACTACTAATGAAATTCATAATTGACTAATAAAGTAGGTACAAACAATCCATGCATAGATCTATATATTAACCAACAAATTGATTTAATTATAATATGTTCACATAATTTATAAATTTGAAAGCTAATTTTATCTCAGAAAACTTCATGATTGTATAATTTAACTTGAGAAAGTGTACCAGTGAAGTAAAATAATGTACCTCATGTGAAACTATGTGCTTGATTTAATAAGTTTATATATCATGATGCTAGTTGATATGAGCATGTAATCACTCTATATCAATGTTATTAGCTTATATAGTGTATGATGTATTCTCTTAAAAAAATATAGAAATGGAAATCATACTTGTTAATCTAGACTATGTACAGTATGGATAGAGCTAGACACATAAATTTTATTAAATCAAATAAATATTAAAATGTGAGGCATGAATGATTTCTACCCATTTCTCTTATTTGGATGAGACCCTTTGTGAATTATGTAAGGATGCATTATGATCATATTTAAGCCTTAATTTATAGGATGTTATTCATAAGATCTATTGATTGTGTGTAATCTAATTCTTATTTTAAATCTCATGTGTAGTGGCATTGTTCTAGATTAGGAAAACTAAATGTTGTACTTTATCTAAACTAGTGTATCAAATCTAACTTGTAGCATGAACATTTCAATGGAAAATTCAAATTACTTTTGGAGAAACTTGATAGATGATTCATAAATGCAAGTAAATTCTATAACCAAAGGTTTATTTTCTAAGATTATTTATTTATTGAATTGATCAATTGATTCCTCACTTAGTGGCAGTTAGGCTCTTTTTTGAAAACCCATGTGTTTAGAATTTATATAAATATGAAGGAAGAGTCTATGCCATAGAAAAGTTTAAAAAAATATATTATTAGAAAAAAGTTTGGCTCTAAATCACTTTAGATCCCCTCTTCCTTTTTAAATCATCCAAGAGTGATGAGAGGTCCAAATAGGTTCAAAATCCATAGTAACTCAACAACTTAGTTATAATTGAAATCTAAAATTCCTAATTGTTGATATATTGAAGCTATTCCTAGAATGTCACATATTTTATTCAAAGCACTAAGTTTAGGTGGTAGGGTTTCTCATTTACTTGTAAAAATTTATTCATGTGTCTTCTATATGTTTTCATGTCATCAAATCTCTAAATCTAAACCCTAAACCCTAAAATCATTGATTTTGTTGTAGGACCTTAAAATGAAATTTGGTTGCCTTAGGAACTCAACCAAATTTTATTCCCTCAAGCCATGGAACATTTTTTCCTAGGACCTTACTAGACATAGATCCTCTTAAGCCATCCTATCACCCTAAATCGTAAATCAATGTCTTAAGGGGTCCTAATATGACATTTCTTAAGGGGATCAAAGAAGTTCTCAAAATTTGGTGAATAGAGCTCAAGCTCATCTTTGTTTATTTTGTACATTGCAATTAGGTCACTGGCATATATATCTATGTGTTCCTTTGAATGTATTCTATTAATTTTTCATTCTTATCTTTAGTATTCTTTGAAAAAAATGAATGAGATTATAAATTTTAATGTTAGTGTTAAACTTATAATTTCTTCTTAACTACTTTGTACCTCTATAGAGAACTTGTGTCTCTTATCATGAAATTTGAAAATTTAGATAAATCAATTTGTGTCCTCGAATTTAATTAAATTCTATGTCATACTTGATTAAAACATCTATTCATTTTGTTGTAGGACCTTAAATTGAAATTTGGTTCCCTTAGGAAACTCCACCAAATTTAATTCCTTAAGCCATGGACCATTTTGTCCTAGGACCTTACTACACATAGATCCCCTTAAGCCATCCTATCACCCTAAATCGTAAATCGATGGCTTAAGGGGGAATTTGAAATTTCTTAAGGGGATCAAAGAAGTTCTCAAAATTTGGTGAATAGAGCTTGGTCACTCATCTTTTTTTATATTTTGTACATTGCAATTAGGTCACTAGCATATATCTATGTGTCCCTTTTAATGTCTTCTAATAATTTTTCATTCTTATCTTTAGTATTATTTGAAAATAATGAATGAGATTAAATAAATTTTAATAAAACCCCATAAATTCATTTCTACCCTTCATATTAACAACCCCACATTGGACTCAATTTAATTTGTGTACATGCTATGAATTTTTAATGTTATGGATTTTTTAATGTTATAAATCGAATGGTCTTCAAATGAAATATATTTTGAATTTGTGCATGTTCAATGTGATTTTTAAAGAACTTTCAAATTGTGTGCATTATTTAATTAGTTTGTTGATATATATTTTTTAATTGTTTAACATGCAGTTGCCATATCATTGCTCACATGGATCCAATGTTTAATTTAGAGGATTTTATGCCGATCAAGAAATTCCTATGGATCTCATACATCCCAATCCACACATGAACAAAACCCTAGCACACCTCCACATTCTCCACCGCTTAACCCCCCACCCCCTCCTGTAGTTGATCAAGATCAATTACGAGAGAATATCCAAGCAAACCTCATTGTCATTCAAGGAAATATAGATCTCATAAAAAATGAGCTTAGAGTCCCTCCCCATCTTGCACGGTTTGCATCTACGATGCAAACTATTTTTGATTCTATTTGATCTATTGATGTGGACCTAGATAGGTTCTATCAATGGAGAGAAGAGAGGAGATAATTCTATGCAGATGGATTGTCATATGAAGAAATCAATGACCTAAAAATTACCAAACAAGCCATGTGCCAATATTTTATTAACCCCCAAACAAACTAGCCAATTCCATCCATGAAAAAAAAAATTTCAATTTTATGGTGTAGGCACCTACAAATAGCTGTGCATTTTTGGGAGAGATGGTGGATGGTGTTTGATAATCCACCACATGGCAATAGTAAGGTTCCTTTATACTTTTTGAGAAAGTTATGGGCTGAGTTTGAGTTGGGTAAAAAACCCAACTATTTTGATATGAGGTCATTTTAGGGAGTTGGGAGTGGCAGGCCCCAACATAGACTAGTAGCACGTGTTGATCCTTAGTGGCATGCTCCAATTGCTCCTATTGTTCCTCCTTCTCCTAGTGTTCCTATTGCATTTTAGCAGCATACCATGTGATCAACATTAGGAGCATTGAGTTCACTTTCAGGACAACTCACTCAACAGGCTACACAAGTGACCACTGAAGTGGCCAATAGAGAGCATGGAGGCTCGAGCTATAAGGATATTCAGACATCCACTTCAGGTTACACACATGCATTTGGGACAAGGTCATAACCGAATTTACTATATTCTAAGGATTGTCTTATACAGGTATGTTCATCTTTTGAACTTAAATTTAATTCAAGTTTGAAATGTGAAATATTCATGTAAATAATATCAAATTATATATATAATATAATATTAATTCAATAATTTTTTGGTGTAGACACATGATCATGTGATGCCTGAAACTCAATATGATCATCATGTGTATATGTTGAGTGTTGTAGATCTGGGCTCACCTTTTGGATAGGTACTTGAACCAATATATGTTAAATAATTTGTGTGGATATATATCTAATTTAATTTTAATTTTTACACATGTGTAAATTGATATATTATATCTAGATGCAGGGAGGTCATACGATACCTAGTACTCACCAACCACAAGTTACAGTTGTGAACACTCTCGAGACATCATCAGCTTAGGTGCGTGCTTTCAAAATTTTATTAAGTTTAAATTAAATACACATCATAGATCTAATTTAATTTTTTCATTTACATACACATGTGTGAGTGATCTATACGAACTGTTGTACATCTATATGCAGGAATTTCATGAGATATCCATGGCGGGTCGTGCACCTGAGACATCATCGACATTTATGCATGGGAAATCTCAGGTGTGTGATCATGAGGTCATATCAATCGATGTTGTAAACTTTACTTTAAATCTCCTATACAATTTTTATGGACCTTTTATATATATATACATATACATATATATATATATATATATGAGGTTTTCACATATTGTTTGGTTTATATGAATATCCAGGATATAGTAGATCAGGCATTTGCATCTTCTCAAGTGACATTTATGCTACTCGTTGAAGAAAATGTGCCAATTACATATTCACGTGATCATATGGTAATTTATGCATACTAGAAATCATTTTTATTATATTTCCTAGATATTTAATTAAATTTATTTTTATCTAAAATTTTATATTTTCAATTTTAAATATGTTTAATTATATCAAAATTTCTAAATAAATTTAAATATAATTTCAAGTTTCTTGTACTTTTTTACAACATGATGCAAGTACATCTAGTCAACATGGAACAAAGAGGAGACTTGATTTGACTAATCAACCTGAAAGTTATATGGTTTTATATTTTATGGACTATAGATCTCTAGTTTTATTTAAATGTATATGTTGGACTTGACATATAAATTTTATGGAATATCTATCTCTAGTTTTATTTTGAACATGTTATTATCATATTTGTGTTTATTTATATCAGTTGACTTTAATATGATGATTATATATGCAGTCAATTATGAGATTATGCTATGTTCATTTTCATGATTATATGCACTCATACATATCTACATTTATATTTTATCTAATTTTCAAGTATTACATGAACTATATAAATTCTTATTTAGAATCAAATTTCATATATATAATTTATCACATGTTTAGGTGATAAATTAAAACATTCCTTAAATAGTTTAGATCATATTCATAATAAATCAAGGTCGAGTAATTTTAACTATTTTCCAATTAGATAGCAAATATTTCAATAAATAAACAAAAAAACTATCTCCTTGTATGTATAAAATGTATAGTATATACAATTGAATAATTATATAAAATGTGGTAAATACAAGACATGAAATGTATAATCTATAAAATTGGAACAAGATATTTAGAAAGTGACATTGACCAAACATATATAATGTATATCCAGATGTTTATTACAACTATATAACATGATGAAACTGTAGACACGTAAAATATACTGATTGACATTGTGCATCTGATCCTAACTTACTAACAGTGTTTCTTCCTTAATCATCCCTTAGTGTAACCATTTAATCAAATTCCCCTATCTGATTAAATTCATCAAT
>VDFB02291246.1:0-58500 GCA_007258455.2 Sequoia sempervirens | reverse complement strand
ACGCCTCATGCCAAGCATCAATCCTTAAAAAAATGTGAAATAGGTTGGTATGGACCTATAATATCTCCCACATAACTTTGCAATACTTAATTAATATTCACATGTCTTCACACCTATTAGGTTGGCATTGCAAAAGACCTAATACAAAAAATATTCAACTGTATACCCATATTCGGACACGCGTACCTAAAACCATCATGCCAACTAGAATTCATACTTTATTGAGATATATCAACATCTTCTTAAAACCGCAAAGTCAATTTCCTATCCACAAAGAAGTGTAGACTCTCCAACTCATATGCACTATACAAGAAATAACTATAATTTGCCAAGTTGAACTTATGTCATTCATATCTTTCAAACCAAAATCCAAAACAAGATGGAATTATGGAATTAGATGCTTCTGTCAACCAAAACAAGCATACCAGAACTGTAGAGAAAAATTTCATTCGCAGACCAGTGCAGACCCAAAAACTAGATGCTTTGTTACACAGTATTATCAAAATTGACACTTAGTTAATTTCCATCATAATCAACTTTTATCGGATCAAACCATCTTGCAAAATTTTCTTCCACAAACATCAAAGTACAAGCCTTAAAACATGTTTTGAGATGTTAAATCCAGCCAAAATGATCTACATCAAAGTCTTCACACCAAGATACAATGTTGACATGAATGACAACACTACAACACATAATATTATACCTTGTGCCTATCCCTCATGCTCATGTTTCCAAAACCTGCATCAATGGAAAACTCCTCATTCTTCCAACAATCTCCCCCTTTGTCATTAATGGAAACATGCCAAAATATCTTCAAAATATTATCTAAAGTATTCTCCCTCTTTGACATCAAGGGCAAAGGGTGCCCACAACATCTATTCTAACATATACTTGATCTTCCCTTGAGAAATATATGCATATGCACAAACTAAAAGATTGATTTGACTCCCCCTAAGTCATTTACTAGAGAATAATCAAAAATTTATACTAGAAATTACTCTATATAATTTGCATATGTACAAAGAATCTAAAACTAAAAATTTGAAATGCATAAAGAATAAGAAATGGTCAACCAGAAGAGGTTGACTCTTGTAGCTTTTGTACATTGGTATTCCACGTCTATTTACCTTTTTTCCATGTCTTCTTGGTTACCCTAAGCAATCTGCATTGTGTTTCAAACTTCATTAGTATCTCTTCTCCTTCTTTCGAAGTGCTAGGTACATGATTCATCTATGTAGCTTTTGTAGCACTTAAAAGGGCATGTGAAATAAGTATGAGTTTGAGATTCACCAAATCCCTTATCTCTCCAAATGGAAAAATGATATGTTCCTTTTGGGATTGTAACTGAAAGAATTTCTTATGCAAATATTCTATAATATTCCTTGTATCTCTAGCCAAGTCAAGTGCTAGATCATAGGAACTAGAGGCATTATTGATTTGGGACTCAATGGAGTCTATTTCCTTCTTGATACTTTGTGTGGCTCTAGACCACTTCATACCATATTGCAACAAAGCATTTGCCTCATCTACAAAAACTTGTGCATCCTTCAGATTCTCTTGAAACTTTTTATGTGCAAGAGCACATGTCTCAGTAATCTCCATAATTTTCTTATCACTTATTCTCTTTTCAACTTCATTCTCACTTTTTCCTTTAAGACTAGGGGCATATTCTTTAAAAGAATCTATTAATAGCTTTAATTTTTCCATACCATAGAGTGATGTGTCAATGTTCACACTAGGTATGGCCTCCTACAATTCCTTTACTACTTCTTCCATCAACTCTCCACTCTTTTTGATGTGTTTATATGATCTCCTTCCAAGAAGATGCATGGAATACATCTCTAATTATAGTTTGTAGAGGGGGGAAACCTTGTACAAATATACATTTCCTTGTTGCATTAGTAGTTGTAGAAGTTGTGATGATACAATACATTGGAAGTTGAGTTGCATACATAGTAGATACTTCAAGGAATCTCCAGAGGAGCCGAAGGATTCACCAAAAGTCTATGTAGTCCTCTGCAGCTTTCTCTTTCAATTCCTTTCCCTTATTCTTATTCGAGTTTTTTGGATTTTCTACTTCTATTTGTGCATCTTTAGATGCATCCTCACTCTTACCTTCATCTTCCTTTTTATAATTTTCTTGTTCTTCTTCCTTCTCTACAACAACATATTATTCATCATCATCCTTACTTGCATTCTCTTCCTCTACAAGCTTCTCTGTGTTGACTGGAGGAGTAACATTTTCTTTAGGTACGAGAGGAGGAGTTGATGTATCTTTCTTTGTTGCTTCCTCACTAGTGGCTATCTCTCCCTCAACATTCTTCTCTGCTTCTTCATCTTCTTGCGCTAGTTCTTCCATTACCAAAGGGAAATTGTCGTAAATATATTATTTGTTTGTTATATGCTCATGTTGAGCATCAATGTCCTGTGCTTCTTCTCTTGTAGTTACTTCCAAAGTAGTTTCTTCAGAAGTCATACCATATTTTTGTGCAATGTTTGATATTTTATCAATTGTCTCCTTCTATAACCTTTCAAACTCATTTTTATCTCTACCCATAAGGGTAGTTACCCTTTGCTTCACTTTGAATTTTGTGCTATATAATTCAACCAGTGTGGCTTTATTTTCCTTAAACACAGGGGCACCAACCTTCTCTAAAGCATATTTTTTCATCTTTCCTTCTTCAATTGATTTGTCTTCTCTTTACCAAGACATTCCATAGCTCCATAGGAATTTTATTCTCAATATTTCTCAAATCAACCTCTAAAACAATAATGTACTCAATAATTGCCTCAACAATTGTGGTATTATCCACCTCATCTACTTCATTATATAATGTTATAGTTTTTGCAAGCATATCATGCTAAATCATTCCATTAACAAGTGCACCTACCTTCAAGGGACTGTGAGCTCTTACTAAAGGTGTTTTCTTTTGTTTCTTCATTTCATCTGAAGTCTTCTTTTGGCTTATTTATGCTCTCTTCTTCTCTAGTGATACCTTCTTGGTGGCCTCTTTCTTCTTCTTCTCTCTCATGTGAACTACAGATTTCTTCTTTTCTTCCTCTATTTCTTCTTTGTTGTTTGTATCAATGATGTCAGATCTCTTTCTTTTAACATTTGCTTCACGTTGTGAAGTTGTACTTTTTCTTTTCTAGACCAACTATGGTCCTTCTTCCTCTTCCTCCTCTTCATCTTCTACATTCATAGTTACATTATTTTCTCTCACTACCTTTTGTTTCATTCTTTTCTTGGCAGGAGGTGTAGGTGGTGTTACTGTAGCAGTCTTTTTCTTTTTAGGCCTTGTGGTATGTACAACCGGAGAGGGTTTCTCCTTTACCAAATAGAAGGAGGGGTGGTAGTTGTCCTATCATATCTTCTTATGGTTCTAGATCCTCCTACAACACTTGATTCTCTCTTAGCCTTTGCTCTTGTCAGTTGCACTTGCTCCTTAGTGAGGCCCATATCCTCTACAAACTTGTCAACCATTTTCTCAACCTTCTTCGTTATCTGTTATTTTCTCTTCTCTATGTGCACCTCCATAGATTTTTCCTCATATGTTCCATACCTTTCCTTAGTGGTATCTTTTGTAATTTTTTAACAAAATATTAGCCAACCCAGTAATTTCTTGTTCATTGATCTTATATCCCAATGCAAGGATACACACTATCCTAGGTTCCATTGCTTCCATCATGCACTCATTTGTTGATACTAGGAATAATGTGACATCATTTTGATACTTTTCTACCATTTTATTAGGAATTCTCTCTTTCATGCATCCTTTTTTGTAAAACTACAAAGAAAGTAAAAAGAGCATCATCTTGTGCCTTCTCATCATCAAGAATTCTCATAAAGTCTACAATCTGATGAGCTACTAGTCTACCTTGCAACCATACCACACTTTTAGTTATGAGGAGTTCCTTTAGGAAATAGAAGAGTGAACACATAACCAGGGTTCCATACTTAAATGCATACTTCTTCTCCTTTGTTTGCTTCAATTTTTCTCCACCAATTCTTATCTTAATAGTTCAAAAAGATCATAATCAATCCCTTTTTCAACCATTTCATATGCCACATTGATTGTGGTGGTAGATGCAAAGTTTTATTTGTTTGTGAAGTATATTTTATAATCAATTAACATTGTTGCATACCTCACAACTAGATTTTTGATAGGATTTATAGCTAGAGCTCTCTTATCATAAGTTGCACCTGTGAGTTTCATAATGTAACTTCATTCTTGATTGATTTCAATACAGGAACAGGTTCGGTGGAGCATAGACCTATAACCTCCCTAATCACATCCTTTGTTATCATTCTAGGCATGTTAGTCCAAAAAAACTTATCATGAATTTTCTACTTAATTCCTAACCCATTTATGATCAAAGAAAAAAATTAGAAACCATTTCCATACATCAAGTTTCTTCACGACTAGGTTTTGGTATTCTAATTTTAGGGAAAATTTGTCTCCAGTAAGTTATTTCATCCATACATATCCTAGCGTACTATGATCATATTCCTCCATTTTTCCATGAATATAGATCCTTATATCTTTTGTTGGAAAAACCCCATATGGAACATGCAAGAAAGCACCTAATGGGTCATCTTCTATGGATTTTGCAGGGTATTTCTTAAATTTGGGTTGTGGATTCTTAGTAATCTCAATTATCCTCGGTGTAGCCATTTTAAAATGAATTCAAAATGCTTTCAAATAAATATCTTTGTGAAATTAGGGCAAAAATTTCTCAAATACATTTTCTTTTGCTTTTCGAACTAGGGTTTGATCGCACCAAATCTCAAATTTCCTTAGTCACTCCTTTGTTGCTATGATCCTTCTCAAATAATTTTTGTAAATGAATTTGGCTAAGTGAAAATCACTTTATAACTCTTCAAATCTAGCCTAATTTTCCATTGAATGCTTCAAACAATAAAGCTAGCAAACCTTTCACTGTGTGCACAATCACCTTCATGTGCTTCACAAATTTCTTCATTATCAAATTTCCTTTTGCAATCTTTGCCAATAAATCAAGCATTTCAATCTACATCACATATCTTTGTGTTGAATAATTAGCACCACATTCTTTGGTAGGGGATAAAATATGTTCATTAAATATCCCCTTAAGCCAAAGCTCTAAACTTAGTTTCTAGAGGAAACATCTACACTGGATGCTAGTACAAATTCATCCTAAAATTTTATCTCTTCCTTCTTTCTCCAAATCTTGTCCTTCTCCTTCTTTGTTTTTGTTGGATCAATCTTTTGTATTATTTCATTCTTCTTTACCATATTATCCTTCCTCATGTTTATGCTTCTACAAAACTTGGAAATGTGTTTAGGCCTATTTCAATTATAACATATGACATTCTTCTAACCAGTATTTTGTCCATTCATTCTAGATTTGTATTGATTAGCTTTATGCCCAAATCCTTAGCATGTATAGCAATATCCTTTGAAATATTGAACCATTATACCATTGTTATAACCATTCATCATTTGACTTTTACATTCAATAGCTCTATGACCAAATTTCTAAAATGTAAAACAATGACTAGAAAAAGGTGGAGCATTCTGATTCATTCTACTTCTACATTACTTTTCCTTATTTCCAAACCTTTGTTTGAAAACCCCATATGGAACATTCAAGAAAGGACCTAATGGGTCATATTGCACAAACATCATTTTTTAAATGAACTACCAATTAACTTCATGTTTACTACACAAATATATGTAAAAAATAGACCAAATTTTTCCCTAATTTACCTTCCAATACAACGATGGAATGCTTATGCACATGGAAATGCTAAAAAGGAGAAGCGAATGTGCTAAAATGCCTATTTGTGAATGAACAGTAGCATTGAAGTCCAGATGGCAGATTTATATCTTGAGAGGATCATGCAATGATAGTAAGAGGAATTAAGCTCAACGTTGTGGATCATTGCTTACTGTTATGATGACTCGATTAAGACCTATTTTTGCTACTTTTCTTTACTTTATTGATGGATTTTAGCCGCCCCACTTGTTTGCTCCATTCGGTGATATATTTGTGGTACATATAAAACATAATCGATGAAGAAGCTTTAGACACCTTTTAGCAAATGCAACTGGCAGAATTCCACAACCTTCGCCAAATTGGGAGTTTTGGAACATGAAGCATATTAAAATATCTTAGTGCATAAGCATAAATGCCAACAGTGATATTGTCATAGCTCTACAAGTTTACTTTCTTTGAAAATGCTGATGGAAGTATGAGTTCTTTACCGCTTCTTAAAGCCATGGAGATTTATAACTTCATCGCATGGCATGTGAAGGACAAATCTTCTCATAAACGTCAAAGTTTTTGCCTCACGCAGAGATAATCGAAGGCAGAATCATAACGTTAGTAGACTCGACACCTGGAGATTAATTTCCACTCTAAAGACATTACCAGAAAGTTATCCTCTTGGAAGATCAATAGTCAGTAGCAGTCGTGCTGAGTGGCAGAGTGGTGGTGCCACGTAGCAGAATACGAACCATTTCTTTTTCTTAAGACCGTTACTTCTGTTGGCCTCCTATAGGCGCTGTGCTGCCATTATAAGGTTACGCCTCTCACCGTAATAATTAAATCAAAAATTCTTCCAAACTAAGGGAAGTCACTAAATTTGATCATGAAAAGAGCTGAGGGATCATTGTGGAGTATGTTGTAGGATTAAGGGGTGATGTTGCGTATAGGTCATGAAGAGCTAAATGAATGTTGAGATATTTGCATGGGGTAGCCAAAAATAAAGGGTTGAACCTAATGAAAGAGCGTATAACACCTTAAGAGGTTGCATCTCTCAAAGGAAGGTCATAGCCATAACAATGGCCTTGAACTAGCTAAGAAGGTCACATGCCACACAAGAGCATAAACCTAAAAAAATTAAAATATATTTTGTTTCTTTTATATATAAAAAAATAAGAAAAATAATTATTAGTGTGTAGCACAATATTAGAAAAATAGGGTATTTTTAAATTTATATTAAATCTAAAAAAGTATTATAAGACATTACATATTAACACAAGGCACAAACCATACATGAATAGTACTACATAGGTAGTAGTATGGCCTCAAGTTGTGTGCTCAAAGCTTTAAAAATTTGTCATTTGTTGCAACTTTATCCAAATAAGATATATGCATAAACAATTTTAGGAATTTCACCTACTTCACATGTAATGACAACCTCTGAAATTATCAAATACCCCAACTATTGAGTGGCCTTTAGGACCACCTTGAGCACTACAAATGCTAGAAAAAACTCTCAACCCTAAAAAAATTGCTTGAATTTGTCCAATTTTATAGTTGAACATTGGATCTTTTATGTCTCTAAGCTCAATGATGTAATCAAACTTAGGCCAAGATGCCCCAAAACTCACAATACTTGCAAAGCTCAATCAATCAAACAAATGCAAAACCCAAAATGAGTATTAGCCTTGTAGAATAATTTTCAAGAAAAATGAAAGTCAATCCTACGTATTTAAGCATCCTAGATGTAATTGTGCAACACAAAAAATGCACAATGTGCTAAAAATAACTAACACCCAAAAGTCAAAAGACTAAGATAAGACCTTCATAGATTTATTATTCCTATCAACCCATTTTTATTCTCAATATTATTCAAAGAGGCAAGAGAAGAGCATATTAGGTCTTTGAGAAAATGCACGTGTACTGCTTTGCCCCCAAATCTCTTCAAGAATTAATAATTGGACTAGAGTAGGATATCATCATTTGATACCATATTGAACTTTGTAATAAGAAAGAAAACAACCAAGATCGGATGCCATAGTAATAGCCACAACACTACTCAAGACTAAATAATAGGTTGAACAATGTTGTTTCCCATCAATCAAGAAAGTAAATACATATGAAACTAGAGAGCATGAGAGAAAACAAGGTCAAGTGAGTGTATTATAAGAAATATAAAAGAGGAGAAAGGTGGAATATGAAGAGATGCCACTCACTTCACTCACCATTGTTAGTCAAAAGAGTCTATCTAAGCAAGCTAAACTAGGTATAGGAAAACACTTACACTATCATTACCATAATCAAGTATAAACAATTATTATCAATCTCATAGAAATCACACCTTATGTCTAAAATATGTACCAAATATCATGTGACAACAAGATTGGGTACAATGAATGTACCTTAAGTTCCAAAATAATTAACTTCACATTAACTAAAATATGTTGCTTTTGGATTTGATTGTGTGTAATTTTTTACATCAACGTTTCATATCACACTTTGTGATCCATCGTCGGGATAGAGAACCAACGAGAAAAATGGTCAATTGCATACCAGTTGGGTTTAAAAAGAGGGAGATGCATGGGAGAGAGAGGGGACGAAAAGACACAAACCCTAAGGACGGTCAAAGGAATTAAAGAAGATGATAAAACAAAAGACTTGATAAAGAAAAACTTAATTTATGAATGTAAAAAAGAGCACGAAATTAAGTACAAAAAGAAGTGTAAAATATTATCAATCTCGTAGAAATCACACCTTATGTCTAAAATATGTACCAAATATCATGACAATAAGATTAGGTACAATAAATGTACTTTAAGTTCCAAAATAGTTAACTTCACAAAAGATTTTTACACATTAAATTAATTTTACAAATATATATAATTGTATATTGTAAAATTGTATATAATATTTAATTAATTTTTAATAAAAATCTATATATATATTAAATTAAATTAATATACTGTATTTTTTTATTCGAATCGATTGTACTTTGAAGTAAAATTTAAAAATAAATTATTTAAAATTTTGGTTGAAAATATTAGTTTAATATTTCAAAATATAATGAAAAAGATTTATTTCATGTGATATTTGAGAGTTCTATACAATTTTAAGAATTCATTTCTTTAATATTTTAATAAAAATATTTTATAAAACTAATTTTAAAATTATTCATTAAAAATGAGTAATAAAAAATAATATTTTGGCAAACAAATATGGGACTATTTTGACTTTTTTTATATTTTATGTCTCTTCTAAGTTTTTAGATTGAGAGTAGTTTGACTATAATAAATTTTAAGGGATTGTATTATTTGTTTGTAGCATAATGTTTTGTTTCTAAGGGATTTATTATTTTAAGATTAAATAAAATTAAAAAATTATAATATAATAAGAGAAAATTTTGATTAGAGTATTTCAACTTTCATTATTTGTCTAATCATGTGAGATAATGAAAACGATGGGTTTTCTCTTGTTCAATGAGAAGAAGATTATAAGGAGGATAATATATCCTTTTTTTTTCTTTTTTAATCATATATACGTAAGGGACTTGGCCAAGTTGGATATTACATGTTAAAAAAACCTACTTGAATTTCTAAGATCATGTTTTCCCTTTTTTTGGGGTGTGTATTTTAAAATTATTTTTTCCTCTAACTTGTTGCAAGATGGTCTTGGCAAGAAGACAATTAAAACTTTATAGTAGTTAATGCATAGAGTGAGGGTGCAAGAGAGGAACCTTGCCTTATAGATCAAAGAAGTCAAAGTGTTTAGATTGAATTGTATTAAGGGTAAGGAAAATAAAAGCATTTGGAAAAATTATTCACATTAGTTCGATGAAAGAGGGATCAAAGTCGAGATTTGACCATGGTTAGTATGAAATGCCATTCAATTTTATCATAGGTCTTAATTCGTTAGTTTGTAGGCCAGTTTAGGTTTGTGGGTAATTAAGGGGTTGTTTCTAATTTTATGGTTAGAGGTTTGACATTATAGATATGTATTGAGAAATTTGATATATAATTCAAATTGTAGTGGTGTATGTTAATTTGTATATTAAAAGTTTTCTTTAAGTATCGGGAGAATTATATCTAACTTCACACAAATTTGATATTATGAAGGAGGAATGGTCAATAAGGAAAATACAACCTAAAAAACTTAAATCATATAGGAAGTTTGGGATCTTGTTGGTTGGACACAATAAAATTACTTATCTAGGGATAAAAGACATTATGGGATTGCAAAGAAAACTAGATTCTCTTGGTCTTTCCATATTAATGGGAATGTTGTGAATGATTCCTTCCTTACATTACTTAAAGAGGAAGATGATATTAAACAAGCTTTCACTTAGTGTTAAGCTCTAGTATTTAATGGAATAAGATATAGTAGTGTAGATAGTTATTTTTCTAGTCACCTAATTGGCTTCATTCCTTTGGCTAGAAACCCTTTGATCATTACTCTAAATGCCTTTTGGCTACACATGTATATTAATCCTCTTGATGGGTTCCATCCAAAGTGTCATACTGCAAACTTAATAACACCTTTGTTGCCTACCATGATATTATGGTGGGCTTGGCCTAATTGATTTCAATAGATAAAAAAATACTTTATGTGCTAAGTGATTTCTTAAAGCTTGTCATAGCAATGAAGCCTAGAAAATTTATGATGCTTCTAGTTTTCTATATGGGCAATCATCCTAGATGGGCCTTGATTTCCATTCCCTTGCAACTTCTCTTTTTCCTATTAAAATCAATGACACTTTTGTTGTAAAAAGTACCACTAAGTCTTGGCTACTATGGAATGATGATGGTTTTTGCAATGGGTTATTCATCATCCATCAATTTATGTAGTGGTCTCTCATTATGTATTTTCAAGATAAGACACAAATGGAAAATCCTTGGATGCACTCACTTAAGTTCATCAAAAAGGGAATCAAGCACCTAAAAAATTTAATTTAAGCTATGTTAATCAAGAAACCTTTTAAATAATAATTAAGGTCGTGCCTTCTTAACACTTGCACAAAATATATGTGCAATCCATTAAGAATTGGTGGAATGAATTAACCTCCTAAGATAGGATATAGTTGGTCTCTTTGTTCTCCCAATTTTATTAGGGTTGAGCATTTCAAATAGTATGAAAAGTAGTTGTGGAGCCCAAAGTTGCCCATTTTTCTTGAAAATTGCTTTACCAAGGCCTTCCTATTGGAACATGTTTGATATATCTTATGTTTTATAATCCAAGATGTACTTTTTGTGGCTAAAAAAAATCTTTCTTCATCTTTTTTATGGCCTATAAGGCCTTAACCCTTTACTTGGCATAATTTTCTTCTTAGTGGTGGGGCCAAGTTTTCCATAGATTTCTCCTAGCTATGGCATGATTTTAGATTCAAAATTATTATTGTATGTGGAAAGATAGAAATTGTGATTTTTAAATGTGATCATGCATATTTAACTTTAAAATAGTATGATGACACTGGAAGTCCAACATTTTCAAACCTTGTTTAACCATTGGGGGAATGCCCCTTACAATGTGGCTAGGGTTCCACCTTCTTTTGTGTCTTATGTTAGATCCCCTCGCTAAAAGCCATAATGCATTCGCCTTGACCCTTATCAACATCACCCACACAATCATCAAACAATCTTCACTCCTCTTGTGCCACCACTAACTAGGTAACACTTTGGCTAGACCATGTGACTACCTCTCCCTTCTAGCTAATAAGGTGGTGTTCCTCACCTCCATGTCACTCTCTTGTGTCCTCTCAATTTTGTGGGTGTTCCTTTCCAAATTAAGAGATAACCATGATGATGAAAAACCCCAAACACTAGAGTCAAGCCCTAATGTATTTCTCCTAAATTGGTAATATGATAGTTGTTTCTATTATGGATTTTTTTTGTGTGGTTATTTTTACTTTTTGGGACAATGTGTTTATTTACTTCATGGATTTGTTGTATTTTAGGATTTGGTTGCATTAATTAGCATAGTTTTAATCTATGGTGTTTTTATATCAAAATAGTTTTATTTTAAATTTAGTAATGTGATTAGCTAATTTATAAATTTTGGGTTATGAGTTTTTTTTTATTTTAACATCTTCATTATCAATATTTGTATTTTTTTATAAATAGAGATAAAATATTGTATCTGATATTTTATTGTAATGGGCCCATTGTGTATATGAGCACTTACAAACACGCGTTGCATTCATTGATTTTAGTATAAAGACATTTTCATGATTTTCATGTTGTATATGATAATTAATATCTAACAGTCAAAGTGGTGGTTAGAGCATCCACCAAGATGAAAGATGATTATTCTTGACTATAGTCATCTTCTCACTAGTAGATTGGGTGTATTGATCAAGAGATAGTTTTTCATAGGATTGCATGGTCTTTTCATTTTAGTAAGTGTTGTAGTTTTATGTTTCCAATATTAAGTTGTTAGTTCTCAGTTTATTTTTCATTTGTTGATCTTTGATGAGGATTTATAGTGATGTAGTTATTTTCATTTTCCCTCATAACTACAAGGAGTTTGAAGGTTTTTCTGATCAATCATGTTGTAACTATCATGTCCTAATCCTATTTTATTAAAATTAGGGATCCATTTTGATTATTTTATCTAAATTTTGATCTTCTTGCACTTTAATTTTCTAAGTTTCTCTTTAGTTACAATTATTGTTTAATCACTTATTTTCTTATATTTGCAATCATCTTATTTTTTCAATCTTGGTTTTCCTCTATTTATTTAGGTCTATCAATTCTCAACTAAAGGTTTTAGTCAACTATTTCTTCTCCAAATTAATCATTGCCTAAGTTCTAGCCTCTTGGGATTAGTTTCTTTATTTCCCCCAAAAATAATTTGAATTTAAATCTAGATTGTAAAGTTTATAATATTGAGTTAAGTTTATTTTGGCATATGAAGTTTGTTTGTTTGCTACTTGGCTTGAGAATTTCAAGTTGAACCAATTTATGTGCTCTAGAGTTTAAAATATTTTCACCTCTAGTTTCATTTTGGTGTAGGAAATAATTTGTTTCCATATTTTTTTGTCTCTAAATGATATCTAAAGCTGAAATCATCTTTAATTGGGTTTTGATCATTTTTTATATCCAAATTTTATTGTTATTAATCAACTATTTAATGCAGAATTGATCCTAGATTTGACCCTATTTGATATATTTGCATCACGATGGGCTACATAAGCCCAAGATGGGATTTAGTTTGAGTTTTATTTATTTTTGCATTCAAATTCATCTTGCAATATATCATGATTAAATTTAACATTTTTAGTTTGACACATTTTTAGGCTCAAAATGATCTTTAACCTAGATTTTATTTATTTTACATGTATTCTTTAAATCCTTTTTCTTTTAATTATATTATGGATCCAAATTCCTTTAGAATGTGTTTTTTTTACCCTTCAAGTCTAAGATTCATTCATGTTTAAACCTTTAACATATTAGGCATATTTGGACCCTATATGGTATTCAACTCATATTTTAATTTGCTTTTACATTTAGATTCAACTCAAAAGTTATTTTCAAATTTTGTTTATCTTCTTAGCTTTGAGGGATATCAAGACTCAAGATGGAAATCACAATAAATGTTTTCTTTTTGCATCTAAGTTTACTTTTACCGTTGGTAATTTTTAAAATAACTACTATGTAAATGATGTTGCCACATGGTATCTAGATGCCCATAGATTTCACCACATTGTCTATGTGCTTTTCATCCATTATGTTGACCTTTTTTCCTAGATACCTCAAGATATTTACATGTGGCTTGTTTAAACAAAACCTAGAGGTTGTGAGATCATGCCTTGTTATCAAGGGTTGAAAAGGAGATTAACATTGGTTTGGCTATAATTCAAACCCAAAATTTATTTAAATATGATTTTGTAATATTTCATATCTAGATCTATATTGAAGTAATTGTCGAACACCTGAAATACTAAGAGGGGGGTGAATCAGTATTCTTTTAAACCATTCAAACATTTAAACATCCAATCCACTTAGAAAATTCAATTGAAGTAAATGAAATAAAGCATGAAACATTCAACATAACATAACATAACATAACACATGAACACTAGTATTTTTACATGGAAAACCCAAAATGGGAAAAACCACGATGAGGAATAGGTCACAATATATTATAACCGGTTATAGTATATTTACAGAAGTGCTCATTGTAGGTGGACTCACTATCCAAGTGGATTCACTATCGACTGAGAAAAATAGATAGAAGAGAGTTTTGGCTCACAGCCTAGATTGAACTATTATAATTGCTTTTGTCATATGCATGAATTATAGTTGCAATGAAGCTCAATAAAGTGACTTTACACACTTCATCTGATTATGATCTAACACTCTACTTTCCTTTTCATTTGTATCACTCTAATATTATAATCAACATTCACAACTTAAATTCACAATGCTTTGATAATTTCACTCAATTCGCATCACTTACATGTCTCTCATTCCTCAAAACATTGAAACAGATCTAGCTTATATGTCTGCTTCAAGCATAACATCAATTAGGTCAACCTAATTAGATGTAACATACAAAATAGATAACATATGACTTGTCACCTCAAATCCTTCCACACACGCCTCATGCCAAGCATCAATCCTTAAAAAAATGTGAAATAGGTTGGTATGGACCTATAATATCTCCCACATAACTTTGCAATACTTAATTAATATTCACATGTCTTCACACCTATTAGGTTGGCATTGCAAAAGACCTAATACAAAAAATATTCAACTGTATACCCATATTCGGACACGCGTACCTAAAACCATCATGCCAACTAGAATTCATACTTTATTGAGATATATCAACATCTTCTTAAAACCGCAAAGTCAATTTCCTATCCACAAAGAAGTGTAGACTCTCCAACTCATATGCACTATACAAGAAATAACTATAATTTGCCAAGTTGAACTTATGTCATTCATATCTTTCAAACCAAAATCCAAAACAAGATGGAATTATGGAATTAGATGCTTCTGTCAACCAAAACAAGCATACCAGAACTGTAGAGAAAAATTTCATTCGCAGACCAGTGCAGACCCAAAAACTAGATGCTTTGTTACACAGTATTATCAAAATTGACACTTAGTTAATTTCCATCATAATCAACTTTTATCGGATCAAACCATCTTGCAAAATTTTCTTCCACAAACATCAAAGTACAAGCCTTAAAACATGTTTTGAGATGTTAAATCCAGCCAAAATGATCTACATCAAAGTCTTCACACCAAGATACAATGTTGACATGAATGACAACACTACAACACATAATATTATACCTTGTGCCTATCCCTCATGCTCATGTTTCCAAAACCTGCATCAATGGAAAACTCCTCATTCTTCCAACAATCTCCCCCTTTGTCATTAATGGAAACATGCCAAAATATCTTCAAAATATTATCTAAAGTATTCTCCCTCTTTGACATCAAGGGCAAAGGGTGCCCACAACATCTATTCTAACATATACTTGATCTTCCCTTGAGAAATATATGCATATGCACAAACTAAAAGATTGATTTGACTCCCCCTAAGTCATTTACTAGAGAATAATCAAAAATTTATACTAGAAATTACTCTATATAATTTGCATATGTACAAAGAATCTAAAACTAAAAATTTGAAATGCATAAAGAATAAGAAATGGTCAACCAGAAGAGGTTGACTCTTGTAGCTTTTGTACATTGGTATTCCACGTCTATTTACCTTTTTTCCATGTCTTCTTGGTTACCCTAAGCAATCTGCATTGTGTTTCAAACTTCATTAGTATCTCTTCTCCTTCTTTCGAAGTGCTAGGTACATGATTCATCTATGTAGCTTTTGTAGCACTTAAAAGGGCATGTGAAATAAGTATGAGTTTGAGATTCACCAAATCCCTTATCTCTCCAAATGGAAAAATGATATGTTCCTTTTGGGATTGTAACTGAAAGAATTTCTTATGCAAATATTCTATAATATTCCTTGTATCTCTAGCCAAGTCAAGTGCTAGATCATAGGAACTAGAGGCATTATTGATTTGGGACCCAATGGAGTCTATTTCCTTCTTGATACTTTGTGTGGCTCTAGGCCACTTCATACCATATTGCAACAAAGCATTTGCCTCATCTACAAAAACTTATGCATCCTTCAGATTCTCTTGAAACTTTTTATGTGCAAGAGCACATGTCTCAGTAATCTCGATAATTTTCTTATCACTTATTCTCTTTTCAACTTCATTCTCAATTTTTCCTTTAAGACTAGGGGCATATTCTTTAAAAGAATCTATTAATAGCTTTAATTTTTCCATGCCATAGAGTGATGTGTCAATGTTCACACCAGGTATGGCCTCCTACAATTCCTTTACTGCTTCTTCCATCAACTCTCCACTCTTTTTGATGTGTTTATATGATCTCCTTCCAAGAAGATGCATGGAATACATCTCTAATTATAGTTTGTGGAGGGGGGAAACCTTGTACAAATATACATTTCCTTGTTGCATTAGTAGTTGTAGAAGTTGTGATGATACAATAAATTGGAAGTTGAGTTGCATACATAGTAGATACTTCAAGGAATCTCCAGAGGAGCCGAAGGATTCACCAAAAGTCTATGTAGTTCTCTGTAGCTTTCTCTTTCAATTCGTTTCCCTTATTCTTATTCGAGTTTTTTGGATTTTCTACTTCTATTTGTGCATCTTCAGATGCATCCTCACTCTTACCTTCTTCTTCCTTTTTATAATTTTCTTGTTCTTCTTCCTTCTCTACAACAACATATTATTCATCATCATCCTTACTTGCATTCTCTTCCCCTACAAGCTTCTCTATGTTGACTAGAGGAGTAATATTTTCTTCAGGTACGAGAGGAGTTGATGTATCTTCCTTTGTTGCTTCCTCACCGGTGGCTATCTCTCCCTCAACATTCTTCTCTGCTTCTTCATCTTCTTGCGCTAGTTCTTCCATTACCAAAGGGAAATTGTCCTAAATATATTATTTGTTTGTTATATGCTCATGTTGAGCATCAATGTCCTATGCTTCTTCTCTTGTAGTTACTTCCAAAGTAGTTTCTTTAGAAGTCATACCATATTTTTGTGCAATGTTTGATATTTTATCAATTGTCTCCTTCTATAACCTTTCAAACTCATTTTTATCTCTACCCATAAAGGTAGTTACCCTTTGCTTCACTTTGAATTTTGTGCTATATAATTCAACTAATGTGGCTTTATTTCCCTTAAACATAGGGGCACCAACCTTCTCTAAAGCATATTTTTTCATCTTTCCTTCAATTGATTTGTCTTCTCTTTACCAAGACATTCCATAGCTCCATAGGAATTTTATTCTCAATATTTCTCAAATCAACCTCTAAAACAATAATGTACTCAATAATTGCCTCAACAATTGTGGTATTATCCACCTCATCTACTTCATTATACAATGTTACAATTTTTGCAAGCATATCATGCTAAATCATTCCATTAACAAGTGCACCTACCTTCAAGGGACTGTGAGCTCTTACCGAAGGTGTTTTCTTTTGTTTCTTCATTTCATCTGAAGTCTTCTTTTGGCTTATTTATGCTCTCTTCTTCTCTAGTGATACCTTCTTGGTGGCCTCTTTCTTCTTCTTCTCTCTCATGTGAACTACAAATTTCTTCTTTTCTTCCTCTATTTCTTCTTTTTTGTTTGTATCAATGATGTCGGATCTCTTTCTTTTAACATTTGCTTCACGTTGTGAAGTTGTACTTTTTCTTTTCTAGACCAACTATGGTCCTTCTTCCTCTTCCTCATCTTCATCTTCTACATTCATAGTTACATTTTTTTCTCTCACTACCTTTTGTTTCATTCTTTTCTTGGCAGGAGGTGTAGGTGGTGTTACTGTAGCAGTCTTTTTCTTTTCAGGCCTTGTGGTATGTACAACCGTAGAGGGTTTCTCCTTTACTAGATAGAAGGAGGGGTGGTAGTTGTCCTATTAGATCTTCTTATGGTTCTAGATCCTCCTACAATACTTTATTCTCTCTTAGCCTTTGCTCTTGTCAATTGCACTTGCTCCTTTGTGAGGCCCATATCCTCTACAAACTTGTCAACCATTTTCTCAACCTTCTTCGTTATCTGTTATTTTCTCTTCTCTATGTGCACCTCCATAGATTTTTCCTCATATGTTCCATACCTTTCCTTAGTGGTATCTTTTGTAATTTTTTAACAAAATATTAGCCAACCCAGTAATTTCTTGTTCATTGATCTTATATCCCAATGCAAGGATACACACTATCCTAGGTTCCATTGCTTCCATCATGCACTCATTTGTTGATACTAGGAATAATGTGATATCATTTTGATACTTTTCTACCATTTTATTAGGAATTCTCTCTTTCATGCATCCTTTTTTGTAAAACTACAAAGAAAGCAAAAAGAGCATCATCTTGTGCCTTCTCATCATCAAGAATTCTCAGAAAGTCTACAATCTGATGAGCTACTAGTCTACCTTGCAACCATACCACACTTTTAGTTATGAGGAGTTCCTTTAGGAAATAGAAGAGTGAACACATAACTAGGGTTCCATACTTAAATGCATAGTTCTTCTCCTTTGTTTGTTTCAATTTTTCTCCACCAATTCTTATCTTAATAGTTTAAAAAGATCATAATCAATCCCTTTTTCAACCATTTCATATGCCACATTGATTGTGGTGGCAGATGCAAAGTTTTATTTGTTTGTGAAGTATATTTTATAATCAATTAACATTGTTGCATACCTCACAACTAGATTTTTGATAGGATTTATAGCTAGAGCTCTCTTATCATAAGTTGCACCTGTGAGTTTCATAATGTAACTTCATTCTTGATTGATTTCAATACAGGAACAGGTTCGGTGGAGCATAGACCTATAACCTCCCTAATCACATCCTTTGTTATCATTCTAGGCATGTTAGTCCAAAAAAACTTATCATGAATTTTTTGCTTAATTCCTGACCCATTTATGATCAAAGAAAAAAATCAGAAACCATTTCCATACATCAATTTTCTTCACGACTAGGTTTTGGTATTCTAATTTTAGGGAAAAATTGTCTCCAGTAAGTTATTTCATCCATACATATCCTAGCTTACTATGATCATATTCCTCCATTTTTCCATGAATATAGATCCTTATATCTTTTGTTGGAAAAACCCCATATAGAACATGCAAGAAAGCACCTAATGGGTCATCTTCTATGGATTTTGCAGGGTATTTCTTAAATTTGGGTTGTGGATTCTTAGTAATATCAATTATCCTCAGTGTAGCCATTTTAAAGTGAATTCAAAATGCTTTAAAATAAATATCTTTGTCAAATTAGGGAAATTTTTTCTCAAATACATTTTCTTTTGCTTTTCGAACTAGGGTTTGATCGCACCAAATCTCAAATTGCCTTGGTCACTCCTTTGTTGCTATGATCCTTCTCAAATAATTTTTGTAAATGAATTTGGATAAGTGAAGATCACTTTATAACTCTTCAAATCTAGCCTAATTTTCCATTGAATGCTTCAAACAATAAAGCTAGCAAACCTTTCACTATGTGCACAGTCACCTTCTTGTGCTTCACAAATTTCTTCATTATCAAATTTTCTTTTGCAATCTTTGCCAATAAATCAAGCATGTCAATCTACATCACATATCTTTGTGTTGAATAATTAGCACCACATTCTTTGGTAGGGGATAAAATATGTTCATTAAATCTCCCCTTAAGTCAAAGCTCTAAACTTAGTTTCTAGAGGAAACATCTGCACCGGATGCTAGTACAAATTCATCCTAAAATTTTATCTCTTCCTTCTTTCTCCAAATCTTATCCTTCTCCTTCTTTGTTTTTTTTGGATCAATCTTTTGTATTATTTCATTCTTCTTTACCATATTATCCTTCCTCATGTTTATGCTTCTACAAAACTTGGAAATGTGTTTAGGCCTATTTCAATTATAACATATGACATTCTTCTAACCAGTATTTTGTCCATTCATTCTAGATTTGTATTGATTAGCTTTATGCCCAAATCCTTAGCATGTATAACAATAGCCTTTGAACTATTGAACCATTATACCATTGTTATAACCATTCATCATTTGACTTTTACATTCAATAGCTCTATGACCAAATTTCTTACATGTAAAACAATGACCAGAAAAAGGTGGAGCATTCTGATTCATTCTACTTCTACATTACTTTTCCTTATTTCCAAACCTATTGCAAGAATAACATAAACCATTAAAAGATGGGTACCTTGATGCATTTGGTTATCCGACCGGTGGTCTTCTAGCTTCATTCCTTTGATTTTGTATTTTCTTGTCATTGTTCTTTTTGTCTTCATCATTTGATGTTTGATCTAATTTTGAACTTTCACCCTTTTCAAATCCTAAACCTTTTTTATATTTAAATCCTTTCTAATTTATAATCATTTCGTCAAGCTTAGTATAACTCATCTTGAATTTGTCTTCATGACTCCTTTCTTTTTCTAGATCTGATCTCAGATTCACTACTTCTTGTTCAAGCCTTGTACATTCCTCAAATTTACTTTTCATCATTGCATTCAAACATTCCTCTATTATTTTCTTTCCTTCAACTTGCACCTTCAAACCAATGATAGTTTCATTTGCTTGCTTCAATTGTTCACTGACTTCCTTATGCCTTTCTTTGAACTTCTTGATTTGTTCTCTCATTTTTTTGATGCATTCATCAGCTTCTTTGACATTTTCCTTCAGATCTCTATTTTCACCTTCAGTTCTTTAAACATCTTCAAGAGCAACTTTGAGTTATCCATCTTTTCCAAGCATTTAATCTTCTTCTATAGATCCAACAACAAGAATCTCTTCTAAAGGAGTAGGTAGTCTTCTAACAACCACCTGTTCAACCTCCAAGATCTTCCCCAAGTACTTAAGCTCCTTCCAAGGAACCAAGCTCTGATACCAATTGTTGAACACCCAAAATACTAAGAGGGGGGGTGAGTCACTATTCTTTTAAACCATTCAAACATTTAAACATCCAATCCACTTAGTAGATTCAATTGCAGTAAATGAAATAAATCATGAAACATTCAACAACATAACATAACACATGAACACCTAGATTTTTACGTGGAAAACCCCAAAATGGGAAAAACCACGATGAGGATTAGCTCATAATATATTATATCTAGTTATAGTATATTTATAGAAGTACTCACTGTAGGTGGACTCATTGTCCAAGTGGGCTCAATTCCCACTAAGAAAAATAGATAGAAGAGAGTTTTGGCTCATAGCATAGATTGAACTATTACAATTGCATCTATAATATGCATGAATTATACTTCCAATGAAGCTCAATAAACTGAATTTACACACTTCATATGATTATGATCTATTACACACTTCATCTGATTATGATCTAACACTGCTTTTTTTTGCATTTGTATCACTCTAATATTCTACTCAACATTCACAATTTAAATTCACAATGCTTTGATAATATTCGCTCAA
Source organism: Sequoia sempervirens (assembly GCA_007258455.2). Taxonomy (NCBI): domain Eukaryota; kingdom Viridiplantae; phylum Streptophyta; class Pinopsida; order Cupressales; family Cupressaceae; genus Sequoia; species Sequoia sempervirens. The sequence goes on along the minus strand of VDFB02291246.1, from coordinate 37,290 downwards.
TTTGCATCACTTACATGTCTCCCATTCCTTAAAATACTAAAAAGGATATAGCTTATATATCTACTTCAAGCATAACATCAATTCAGACAGCCTAATTATATGTACCATACAAAATAAATAGCATATGACTTACATGTCTCTCATTCCTCAAAACACCGAAAAGACAAGAGATCAAGATAACCCCAAAGGGTGACTAAGGTTGAATCACAATCTAGCTAGGGAAAAATCAATAGTGGATGAATGATGAATGGATATGAATGGTAATAGAACTAAGTATTCTCAAGAGAAGCCTAGAATCTCAAAAGATGAAGATGGGAGACTAGTCACACCTAAAATAGACTTGTGAGTTTAGGGCAACTATAGACAAGACAACAAGAGTTAAGATTCAAGACACCTTAAATAGGCAACTACATGGTCTAGCAATGATGGTTGGATTGGTGTAGGATTTATGTTTGGTCAAGTGGATGATTGAATGAAGTTTGACCTATGGATGAAAGGCTAATCAAAGTTTACCATATGGATGCAAGGATTGATCTAAGGAGGAAGGACTTACCAAATATTAACCTAAAGGATGATAAACTTAACCAAAGCTTAACCTAGGGAATGCAAGAACAACCTAAGGTCAACCCAAGGATGAAAAATTGACCAAAGATCAACCTAAGCGATGAAAAGGGATGACAAACTTAACCAAAACTCAACCTTGGGAAATGAAATAATAACTTGAGAATGCAATGACAACCAAGGGTTAACCAAAGAAACATAAACCAACCAAGGATTTGACCTAAGGGGGGAGACCAAAATCTAACCTAAGGATGAAAAGACAAACAAGGAATAACCAAAGGAAGAGGAATCAACCAAAGATTAACCCAAGGAAGGAGACCAAAATTTAACCTAAGGATGCAGTTAAGATTTGAGATGCAAAGGTAGAAATGAAAAGCTAAACTAAGGAAATTTGATGGGTCTCAAGTCACTTAAGTTCAAAAATTAGATTGAAAGGATAGACCCTAACTCGTTTCAATGTATACTATAGTTTTCTCCCTAAGAATAGAGTGTTTAAAGGTGTTGTTTATGTGATGTTTTCAATTTTGAGATAGCATACACTCATAAAACACTTGGAAGAAAAAGTGGTTGTTGACTCTTAACCAAAATGGGTATGGCTTAGGGCACACATACCCGAAAGTTCCACTGGTATTTCATAAGAGAATACAATAAATCTAAGCACAACCTAATTAGTGGTAGATTAGGTTGTCAAGAGATATCAAGCCCACCTCCCAGTAAATGGGTAAATACTTAGAAAGATTAGACATTGGAACAATTGGAATGGTTATCCAATATATTTTCTATACAAGAGTGAGTAGTAGACATCTAGTGACATAGGATTGTCGATAAACACCATGATCGCACCTTCTTTCTCTCCTTGAGAGGCTATTGCTAGCAACCCAAAAATATTCTACCTCGACTCAAGAGAGTACATGGTGAGTAACTTCACACAATGATCATGTTGTGTTGCACCAATATCAATTGATGACCAATAGGACTTTAGGCTTCTAAAAATAATTGGTTCTTAGTGGAGGTACTCCTAAGAACACCATGACATAGTATTAAAGGGAGAATGAAATCTCAAACCCTATGTCTAAAATCGCCTGAGACCATTAAGGATCGCCCCTATTACACAAGTGGATGGAGCTATAGCTTTCACTCTCACCACTTTATAAATCCCATTGGACATACGTGCTTGAGGTCAAACCCTTAGGTGATGAAATCCCAAGGCAGGCCTCCTACAGAAAATAAAAATTGAAATCCTAATTGTTGCTATTTATCATCACCCAAGATTCACACATAGTGCAAGGGGAGAGGATACTTTAGACAACATGCTTTCGGTGACAAGACTAACTCATGAGTGTGCAAGCACACAAAAAATGGAAAAAAAGTACTTTTTAACCTAACTGAGCTAAATTTTATCTAATCTAGAAAACAAAGACACAATATTTCTATATGAAGCCTTTGGCATTCAAACCTGCAACAATCTGATTAGTAGTTTGAAACAAAAGCTTTAAGAATTGAGCTACAAGAAAACAAGATTAGTAGGCAAAAAGAAATATCTCTTCCCAACATTCTCCACACTGCTAAAAAAATAATGATTAGCAACAAAAAACTAGAAAACAAATACTAATTGACAAAAAACAAAAAGCAAACAACCAATAGAAACAAAATTTACCTTTTTGCAAACAAAATCGTTGCCTTGCAGACAAAGGAATCACTTTGCAAAAAAAAAGGCATTGCTCTATAAAGTAAAGGTATCGCTCTATAAACAAAGGAGTAACTCTACAAAATAAAGGCACCACATAATCTTGAAACAATAAAAAATCACATTTTTTATGTCTAGAATACAATTTTGCACCAAAATATGGCATACAATATATAAAATTTTATGGCTTGGCCCTTCTAGATGCAATGGTGATGTTTTTTTTCCCTAAAAAATATTCTAAAAGGTTGTATTTAAAATATTCTTAAATTTATCCACAACTTGCAAGTTAGAAAACACCAAAACTTGTACACAAGAAGGTTAGCCAAAAAGCAATTTTTCTTCACATTGAGTTCATGAATTGTACGAATGGAAAAAATCAGGTTTAAGGAGCTTGAAAATTGCACGACAACCACCAAACTATTAGTAACAAGCTTAAATTCTCAATCAAGCAATATAAAACAAAATTGCATAAAAGATCAAATGAAAGCACACACAACACAAATTATACCTCTTATGCCATGACCGAATAACTTCAATTGCCCTTCTCCTCTTTTCTTTTAAAGCTTTGTGATATGTTGCTCTCAAATTTTTGGAGTGCACAAAGTAAAAGGCTTATAACGATAATGACGACAACAAAGATTCAAAGATGGTGGTTAGAGAAAAATGGAGATCAAAGCTCAAATTTATAAATGAAGAGTGGCGAAATAGACGAATGCGATTGAGTGGAGAATGGATGGCTAAGATCGTATAAGACAACTTTCATGGGAAATCTGCTCATTTGAAAAATGGAAAATGTAAGAGTTGCTCATTTTCAAAATAGAAGAATGAAAGGGAAATGTGGAGTGGGAAATGGAAGAGTTAAGTGAGAGAAAGGGGGAGTTAAGTGGAGAAAAATAGAGGAAAGTTTTCAAAAAAAAAAATCATTTATTTTCGATGTCATGAATAATTAATTAAATAAATTATTTTAATTAATTATAGAGGAAGCTTAAGTTAAGATGATTAAATAAACAATAATATTTATTTCATCATTGATAAAATCAAATTAGAGATTTAATAATTAAATAATAATGATTTAATCAACAAAATGATGAGAGAGAGAATTTTTTTTTGATAAGTAAGATTATATTGATTTCAAAAAAACTAGATATACAAGGTTTGAGCCCAACCTGGGTAGACAACAAAAAATTGTTACATCCCCTTACACTATCATCCCAAAATTACCAGAGTACTACACATGAATAGAACCTTACAGACGCCCACTTAGAACCACATATACCAAACAAAGTTGTATTCATAAAAAAATTATTAGAGAATAGAGCCTAGACTAAGACACAAACCCCACCACCACCAAAACCCAAATTACCACACATTTTGTTGTGCAAACACACGAAACTCTCATTTCTAGGCTGAGTCAACAACCAGAGCAAGACAAAATTTCTTCCTGAGAAATTTGGCCCCTACAGCCGCCAAGCGTTGGTGCTCCACTAATTCCAAACCATTGACATCTAGGAGAAAGGGGAAGAACTTTACCAGTGCCTCCAAGTCATTCAGAAGTGCCAAATCGCAAGGATGGGGAATGCCCTTACCTAATGAAGCAATAGCCAAAGCTTTATCCAAACCCACCAACATATCCTTTTGAAACAACCTTCTCATTATGACGCACAAATCAGCTTTAGAAACCCCCACATCAAGTAATCCAACCAAGATGTGAGAGGAGATGTCTGAATCCAACCAATAGCCCTTCACATCCACCATAAAACCTTTCCTAGTGATGCATTTTATCACTACAAAGGTGAGATAGTTTGGGTGTCGAATGATATGTTGCAACCTAAGGGAAGACACTGGGCCTTCAAAGGCCATTTTCCGTTTCGAACTCTTCAACTGCATTGGTGTGTCCATTCCACCGGTCTCCAAATCCTTCACCGAAACCAACAGTATGAACCTACTTATGACCAAACAGGAGACAAAGCTTTCAAAATGAAAATCCAGGAAGTCACCACACTGCTTAGGAGAATTAACCACCATCAACTTCAATGAATGTCGGTGCAATGCACTCAACTATGAGCATGTAAAGGTTGATTGATGTCTAAAGAAGGAGAATGCACATCACCCCATGCCAGTGAACAATCATGAATTAAACCCCCTCTAGAAAGTTCCCACAACCACTCAATTGTCATGGTGCCAACTCAGCCATTAAACCCCTTCAAACCACCACACGGCCACTCCATGCAAGAATGCAAAGGATGGAGTGGCGCCCACCCAACTTCCCACTAAGAGAGAGAATAATTAGAATAATTAAATAGTTAAAATTATTTAATTATTAAAATGTGAAAAGACCAAAATTGAGTCTAGATAAAAGTTAGGCTTTAGAAGGAATTAGGTTAGACGGACAAATTATGGTTAGAGGAAGAAATTATGATTAGACAAAGAAATTAGTTAGAAAATGGGATTGTAAATTGAGGACAATTTTGAGTGTCTACAATAACATCAAATAATGTTAAAAGTAGGAATATCTTGTAGGTTTATGTGAGAGTCTAAAAGAACATATTCAAACAAGAGAGTTTTTGGATAGGTGTAGAAAGAGAGGAAAATCCCCTATTGAGTGAATAGTGGGTGGAAGGTCATTAGAGTGTTCTTGTGTATGTGGGTAGGGAAAAATTAAAAAAAGAGTAGTATGATATACATAGAAACTTTTTTCAAGAGTTGCAATAGTAAATTTTAGTGTTATTGTGAGTCAATATGCCTCCAAAAAAGTTATTTTAAGAGTTACAGTATGAGCTATCAATGTGGAAAAAAGATTGAATAAAAATTTAAACTTATTAAGTTTGTAAGAAAATATTATGTTTCTTATGGGCCAAGAACATGTGTGAATAAAAGAAAAGGTAAAAAGTTTAAAGTAAAAGATATGAAACAATTACATGAGAAACAACTAGATCTGATAGAAGTCAAGCATAATAGGCATACTTTGACAATAAAAGAGAAGAAAGCATAAACCAATTTATTCAAGGTGAACAAGGAAAGAGGTGCAACCTAAAATAAAATTCTTTTTGGTTTTAGGTGCACGAACAATTGATCTAAAATAAAGTGGTAAAGAACATTGCATCTCTTCTATACCAACCTTATATATGTTGACTAGAAGATTATAGGAAATTATCTACTTGTTAAAAAATGAGTAAAAGTTAATTAGAAATTGAAAACACCCTAAATTCATTTTACTTAAGGACATTATTAGAGACAAGGAATAGATTCTTAAACCCATGTGATTTTATATATAAAATTTTAACAATTAAGATTTATAGGCATTTCATTTACATTATTTCAATTAAATAAATGTAGTTAATGTAACACAAAAAATCATATTGTAATTATTTATATATAGATGTTAAATTTTTTAGTGTAGACATTGAAAATTTGGTCTAGACCTGCGATTTCAATTTCTTCATATTTTGTATTTTCATGGTCATGATTAAATAATGTTAATTATTTAATTATTCTCTAAGTTCTTTTCTCATCTATTAATTAAATAACTTTTAATTATTTAATTAAGTCATTTTAACACTTATCTCTCTATTAATTAAATAAACTTAATTATTTAATTAATTCATATTATCTTTATTCAAATCCTGATTATTTAAATAAATATTCTTTATTTAATTGCATGACTAATTAACTTTATCCTCTTTCTAAAATTAAATAAATCCTTATTTAATTTATTCCTATCACACCTTTGACTATAATTAAATAAATACTTTAATTATTTAATTATTCATTAATCTTTTCTTCAGTCAATTAAGTAAATCTCAATTTATTTAATTTAATCCTCTACTTTCGAATGTTGAATTAAATAATCATTTAATTCATAAAAGAATCACTCTTGACATATTCTTCTATATTTGGATAATCACTTAAGTTATCTAATTATTCATTTCCACTTGACTTGAGATCTATTTAAATCAGTCAGTCATCTCCTGATTTAATATCTGGTTGTTTTTAACGAAGAAACTCTCTGTATTAATCAATCAGTTATCTTGTTTTAATTCTTCTACATGCACACATTTATTAATTAAATAACTTTATTTAATTAATTCAATTCGTTTGTGCATTCAAAAAGATCGTTTCCTTTATTCTATCTTTATCATTTTCATGCAATCTTTATTCTTCTAATTTTTGAATACTTTCAACTAGAGATTAAATCATTATTTAATCTTGATCTCTATCTTTTTGAGTTTTTTATCACTCATGTCACAACTAACACTTATCTCAATGCATGTCAAATCTTTTAATTTGAATCATATGTCTATCTTTCAATCTCAGCCTGTCATTTGAACACTCAATTTTCTATAAATTGACCTAACCTTCATCATTGTTACTCCTCCCAAAATTTGATGACTTTTGGAAGCAATCTTAATCTTTGATGTTTCATTATTATCACTATCATAGACTATACTTGCACTTAGAAATTTGAGGGCAAGAATAATACAGAAGATGGAATGGAGAAGGATAATGGAGATTAATCGATGGAATCAAATATGTGTTTGGTAAATTATGCATGTTTTCTTATTAGCTTTCCTTTGTACTAGATTACTTAGCTTTGTATATTTTTTAATTATTTTTGAATTGCATTAACTCTCTCATGAGTTTTTCTATGAGCTACAATTGGTGAACTCGATGTGAAGGCACGTTCTTCACAAATCCATAGAAGTTTTATTTGATTTTTGCAGTTATCGTATGGTCTAACACACTTGACGAATGCAACGATGCAATTGACATTATGAACCGCATCTGACAAATACAGTGACGCATCTAACAAAGTTTGATGCATCTATGGCTTTTTGCGACACAATTGACTAGTGAAAATCTGCGATGCATTTGCTGCCCTACGCAACGCATCTGACTAGTGAAATTTCTGAGTACAAATTCTAAATTTATAGTTTTTCATTGTGTTTTTATTTTGACTAATTTTTGGTTTGAAACGTTTGTTTTGAGGAGTTAACATAGTGTTTGCAGGACATAATCATAGAAGACAAGTTTTCGAAACCCCTTTTACAAGATGATTTTTGAAGATAAATTGTAAACTACTAATCAAAATTTTTGGAGGACATGTGTCAAAGACTATTTTGAAATAGATTGTTTGGTAGATTAGATAATTGTCATTTAGGCTTAAAATTTACTATTGTCTACTGTGTTGGGTGTGAAAGCACGATCTATTTATTACCTGATTCAGTATATACAAGTATCCTCTCCCCTTGCGCATTCGTGCGATCTTGGGTGTAAGAGAAACTGTTACTGACCCTAGAAATTGGGCCTGTCTTGGTGGGAAAAAGTACTCACCCTAAGATGACTCAAACCGGTTGTAGACACCAAAATCTGGTTTAGGCCTGCAACTTCAATATTCTTCATAATTCATATTCTTCATGGTCATGATTAAATAATGACAATTATTTAATTATTCACTTTAACTTTAATTCTTCTGTTAATTAAATAATTTTAATTATTTAATTAATTCACATTTTCTTTATTCTATCTGATTAATTAAATAAACGCTTTTTATTTAATTATGTTACTAATTAACCTTCTTCTTGTCAAATTAAATAAATCCTTATTTAATTTACTCTTTATCATACTTCAACTATAATTAAATAAATTCTTTATTTATTTAATTATTTATTTAAAATCCCTTCATCACTTAATTAAATAAATCTTATTTATTTAATTATTCTTCAAATATCGAGTCTTGAATTAAATAAATTATTTAATTCATTAATTATATTTTAACGTATTCCTTTATATTTTAGATAATTATGTGAGTTATCTAAGTATTCACTTTGACTCGACTCGACATCTATTTTAATCGCTCAGTTAACTCTTGATTTAATGTCTGAGTGGCGTTCTTGAGTAATCTCTTCGTCAAATCATTCAATCGTCCAGTTTTAACTCATTTGCGTGTACATGCAGATTAATTAAATATTCTTATTTAATTAAGTAAATCTTGTGCGTGTATTTGAATAGGAGTTGCTTTAATCAATCTTTATCTTTGTCATGCAAAGATATTTCTTCTGTTTTCAAATACTAAACTGAAGATTAAATCATTTATTTAATCTTTAATTCTATTTCTAGTTTGTATCACTCATGTCACTACTGACAGTTATCAAAATGCATGTCTAATCTGTCGATCTCAACCATCCGTTGATCTTTCAATCTTGACCTGTCGTTCGAATAATCAATTTTCTATAAATTGATTTGTCATTCTTCATTCCAATCTCTCTCGAAATTGAAATCTCTTTTCGAATCTTGCGAGCACTTAATCCTGAATCTTCGATATTTTTCTAATCACTATCTTAGGCTATACTTGCACGAATTACTAAAAATATGAGGGAAATTATACTACACAAGCAAAATGGAGAAGGGCAATCGAGATGAATCATGGAAATACGTTTGAAATTGGTGAGATTGTTTCAATTTGCTTACGTTTAAACTTTCCTTTGTTCTTTGTTGCTTAACATTAGATTTGCATATTATATTTAGTATTGCATGTTTGCTTCTAATCTGTTTCTTGTGCACTTTCTTGGTGTTACATTTGGTGAACCCGATGTGAAGACACCATCTCCGCGAATCCGTAGATCTTTTATTTTTTATTTTTGTAGGTTTTTCATATGGAATGACGCATCGGTTTGACGAAGCGATGCAATTGAATTCCTGAACCGCATCTGACACTAGAAATGACGCATCTGAAAATTCTTGAACCGCAATTAATTGGTGAATACCAAGCTGCAATTGAAGAAAATATCGACGCATCTGACTAGTAACACAGCGACGCAATTGACTGGTAACCTTTATTTCTATTTTTGAAAATCTAAAATTTTTAATTGGTTTGAGTGTTACTGATATCTAATTTTCAACGTGTGGCCTTTTGGAGTTAACAAGCTTTTGCAGGACGATTGACAAAGACGATATTGAAAACTACTAACGAGTTTTCTTGTAGGATGCTTGTCGAAGACCCTAGTTAATTTTGAAATAGATTGTTTGGTAGCGTAGCAAATATTTCATTTAGTTTAAAATTAACAAGTGTCTACTATGTTTGGTGTGAAAGCACAAGTCTGGTTACCCTCACGACTTTGTACATCGAAGTATCCTCTCCCCTTGCGCATCTGTGCGATCCTGGGTATAAGAGAAACGGTTACCAACTCTAGAACTTGGGCCTGTTCTGGTGGGAAAAAGTACTCACCCCAGGACGACTCAGACCAGTAGCACCCTGAACCCGAGGGACTTCCAACCGGTATATAAAAGTGGGTTCTTGGGGAAAACCCAAGAATCACGAGTATGGTTTTGATGAGATGGATTCGAAAAGGGACTCTCGCCATATGGATTATGCCCCACAAACAGAATGCTCGTACTAAATACCTTTTTTTAGAGACCAACCTATTTGTGGCCGTTCCTTGGTATAGTGCAGGGTACAGTATCATGCTCGAAGATACTCACTATTGATCCCCTTGAGTAGAGACAGTAGTTCTTGGGAGGTCATTGCCCAAAGAATTCAAAATTGGTGTGCTCAAAAGATGTTAATGAGCCATGGAGGGGAGCCAATGCCACCAAATTTCTAAGCTATCCACTCTCAAGAAGGAAAGGTGTTTATCACCAATCCGGGGTATTTGGGTGGGCTATACCAAGTATACAAACCCTAGGCCTTTGGCCTATTAGGATGTGCTTGTCTATTATCAACTTAAACATTCTTTGAGTCCAAAATCAAAACTGAAAAACACTTTGTCTTATGATTGTATTTGATTATAATAATTTGATCACAAAAAATGGAGTTAGCTTAAATTTCATCACTAAAAATACACAGAGAGTCACAACTGTTCACCAGAAAGTCGCAATTGATTTTTAGAGTTGCATCTATTAAATCTTGAGTCGCATCTGTTATTTCGAGTCGCATCTGTTTAACTTTGAGTTGCATCTATTATCATGAGTCGCATCTATTTAGATTTGAGTCACATCTATTAGTATCAGTCGCATCTGTCTAGAGTAGAGTCGCATCTGCTAGTTTAGCTCACAATTGCTTTGAAAAAAACCGCATACATTATATTTTGAGTTGCAACTATCATTACGAATCGCATCTGTTAGAAGATTAATCGCGTCTGTCAGAGTCACACATTGAAATTTACCAGAGAAGCACAATTGATCACTGGAAAACCGCAACTATTAACTTAAACTACATCTGTGAAATCCTGAGACGCATCTATCTGATTATCAGAAAACCAGAATTCACAGTCACTGTCTAGTCAACACGATTATACCAGTTTCAGTTGTCTTTACATAAACAGTCCTTGAATAGAAACCTGAAATGATTTGCTCAATTTTGCATCCTTTAGGCTCATTTGGTCATTACCATAGTTGTCTTAATTCAGAGTTTAGTTTCATCTTAGAATACATATTACCTTGCATGAAACTTCTAGAAAGGTCACTTTTACAAAATTTAGGACTAGTTCACCATCTACACTCTAGAAAAGTCATAGTGTCAACGAAATTTGTCATTGAACCTACTTTTATCAGTCTATCCTTTGTCCTACAGAGAGTCCTCCTAGCTCATCAGTCTAGTTAGAAAATTCAACTTGTCTTTGATCCTCATCCTACATTGGTTCCTTGACTTAAACTAAATTGACACCTTGGTTAGACTTTAGGTAGTTGGTAGCCTCGTCTCAGGTTCACAAAATTGATTACCTTAGAAGCTTGCTTAGAATTTGCATACTTAGACACTGTCATCCTAGGATAGCATCATTTTAGACATACCTTATTCGTATAGAAAATACCAAAAAAATATTTGCATTCATTCCTTATTTTTCATACGAAAATCCCAAAAACATAGACTACGGTCATACTGTTCATAGATATAGTTTTGCATTTCTCACATATTGAGCTTGTCTTACATGGTTGAAACTAGGTCTAAGAGAAGAGAGAGAGAGAAAACATGTTGAACCCAAATGAATTCATCAATCCATTTTCTTCAAGACCTCATAAGACTCTATTAGACAAATTCACCATTAGAAACACTCAAGGACATATTGCAGTAGAAGACATAGAGGTTGCTGCATAGGACCCTGAGTTTGCCTCTTTCGCAGATGAGTACCTAGCAAATGATCGACAACGATACTTAGCCAAATTGCTAGATGAAGGTGCTACCTTACCTCTAGGATTTGATATCAGCACCTTACAAACTCAACCTACACAAGGGATAAATACCATGACTGCTAGTACTACTATACCTCAGGTCAGCACAATTATGCCGTCTAGTACACCTACACAGAGTACAACAGTCCATACGTCCCCATTTGGTACATCTAGCATGACATCAGGATTTAATTTCACTATAAGGGCTTCATCATCCACTCCCTTCGGTCCTCTTGTTGGGAGTAAAAGACCTAAAACTTCAGCCTCTACACCTTATGTCGGTGTTACAAGTTCACAATCAATGGTCATACCTAATGCTAGTATCACGAGTACCATACCACAGTCGATGGCCATATCTAGTCTCCAGTCACTAGTACTATACCATGGATTACACAAACAGGGGGCATTCCCTCCTTCCAATATGGCAATCAGAATCCATTCACGCAGTTTCTGAGTCAGAATGTACTTTCCCAAACTAGTACTCAGAATCCATTCACACAGATTCTGAATCAGAATCCATTCTCTCAAATCAGTGGACACCAATCATTTACACAGATTCCCAATCAGAACCCCTTTTCCCAAAGTGGTACATAGAAACTGTTTACACAAATCCCAGGTCAACACCAATTTATGCAGATTCCAGACCAGAACACATTTACCAACATTCCGAATCCAAATCCACCTCAGATGCCAACGTTTAATCGAAACCCATCACGAGACTTTGGACTTCAGAATACATACACATATCTGCATAATCCCCCTAGCACATCTTTAACCCAAGTTGACCTCTTACAAACACAAATGCATGCAGTACAAATGCAAATGGATAACATGTCGGTGTTAACTAAGAAATCATTTTCAACAAAGGACATATGCCCATTCCCCTTTGATAGATCATTGTACATGACCACTTTCCCTCACGGATATGTCATACCGAATCTCCCTAAGTACAATGGCAAACAAAATCCAATAGAACATATAAGGGAATTTTCTACCATATGCATAGATGTCGCTTATGACCCCACGTACCCTTTGAGACTATTTCCAAGAAGTATTGTAGGAATTGCACTAGAATGGTTTTAGAGTCTAGATTCTGGCATTAGATCTTGGGGTGAACTGGTTGAGAAATTTGTGGAGCAATTCTCCTTCAACATAGATCACAAGATAAATATAGCAACCTTGTGTCACACAATGCAAGACAAAGGGGAAACATTCATTGCTTTCTTCCAGAGATGGAGAACTATAGCTAGTAGGTGTCCTGTCGAGATACTCAAAAAACAAAAAGTTACAATGTTTCAAGAAAACCTTCATGCAAAACTCAGGAGTAACTTAAGGGTACATTGTTGTACATCTTTTTCGGAGCTAGTGGAAAAATGGGTTATAATAGAGAAGGACCTCATCGAAAAGGGAAAACTCAAGACATCAACATCCAATAGAAACTCAATCATACAAAACACCCCCACTAATAGAAATAGATTATGGTCTCGCAACAAAAATGTCACCAATGATGGGGTGGTTGATGCTAAAATGCTACAAGCAGGACCCCTCCTCACATTACAAGGACCTCATACTTTTTCCAACACGCTTAATGATGTCAATCAACCTCCTAACGTGGTCCAAAATAATCAATGTCCACAACCAAGAAGATTTCAAAAACGTGAGTTCACTCCCTTAGGGGAACCCATTGAGTCGATGTTCAAACAACTGTTACAACATAATCTCATATAGCTGCAGGAACCAAGACAATATGATCCAAGACAATTTAAACCAGCTTGGTGGGATGACAATGCCTTTTGTGATTATCATAGAACTAAGGGACATAACCTACAAAACTGTCAACAACTGAAGAATATCATACATCTTGTCGAAAGGAGAATTATTGAAGTTAGTGGACAAAAACAGAAGTCATCCAACACTAATCATCAAGTATTTTCTGACCCACTACATGACCATGGGAAAGGAACTGTCCCCAGTTTGAGTACTAAGACCAATATGTCAGCCAACTATGCCAGTGTCAAGCATGATTATAATAGTGGAAAAATCATTCACTGCCTTCGTGCTGCCGATGAGAATATCAATACCATTATTATTAGTACTAATCTTGAGTGTGCGGTCAATACTCGTCGTACTAAATTCACTATCCAAGGCCCTCCATCACAGAAAACACCCCAACCTTCCAAGTTACAATATAACCTTCTTGACCAGCTGGGGAAGACCCCAGCCCAAATCTCAATCTTGGAATTGTTGCGTATTTCCCTTGAGCATCGATCTATCCTCGATAAGGCTTTACCGAACACCATGGTCCCTAATGATATTGATGTCTATCGTTTCCAGGAAATGGTGGGCTACTTGACCAATAATCACCATGCAACATTTTCTGAACAAGACTATGCAACTGAAAAGATGAACCACAACAACCCTTTACATCTAGAAGTCCTTGTTGATGACACCAAAGTTAGATGAGTTTTAGTAGACGGAGGAGCAGGGTTAAATCTGTGCACTTTAAAACTAATTAAGGCTTTAGGTATCTCAGAAGCATGCGTAGACACGACCAAGAGTATTTTCATTAAAGCTTATGATGATGAGGAAAGAAAATCAAAGGGAGTCGTAACACTTCCTATCAGAATTGGTCCTGCAGTGATGGAGACAAGGTTCCAGGTCTTAGATCTCACCCTTCCTTATAACCTTCTGCTAGGTAGACCATGGATTCATGCCGTGAAGGCGGTCCCTTCAACGTATCATCAGTGTCTTAAATTCCCTTACAATGGCACATAAATAACTATAGATGGTGATCCAGATCCTTTCCAGTATTGCACCAATCTAAAGGAAATCCCCCAACGCCAAGTGCCAGTAAACCAAGAGGCCTCATCATCCAATTCATCCTCCTATCTTGATCCAGCCACACTCACTCGAACATCTATTTCACCCTCAGTTCTTACCACTCCTAGGGTTGAGATCCAAGACAAGGGTTGTGGAGAATATTACATGAAAACTTCTTATTGTGTTAGCCATTTAATTCCTCCTAAGTCATACGGTTTGCCTACATCGGATAGGAGACAATCTATGGTCACTGTACACATTCCTCCCATAACAACTTTTACTAAATGGGTTGAATTAAGCAAAGAGGCCGTAGATACAGAAGATGTCACTTCTTGGCTATATAGGGAAGATGATGAGGAACTCCTCTTACTTGCTCATATTCCTACAAATCTATATGGAAAGGGTTTCAAAATCATGCAAAGTAAAGGATATGATGGACAGTGTGGTTTAGGCTTAAACCAAGATGGCAGGATTGAACCACTATTTGTTTCTCAGTGGCCAAAAGGAGTAGGGCTAGGGTTTCAATTGATTCAGATTGGCGTTCCTAGTACCCCATTACCCTTACTTGAGGAAGTAAGCGCTTCAGAAGATATTAAGACATATCACGAACCAGTGAACCAATATCATTGTGACTCCCCTGACTCTAACGATTATGAGTGGGATTCCCTATCCTCTACTTCTTCCATGGACCTTGACAAGTTATTTGGAGAACTTGACTTGATGTTAAGTTCCTCACCAAATCCCTTGAATTCCTGTCCACCAAAGAAAATGACAAAGGAGTGGTATAAACACTACTATTGGGAATCACTTGTTCCTACCTTGTGGCAACCTGAGCCACCTGTTTCCGATAGTCAAACCTTGGCATTAGGCCCACCTATCCATCTACCTACACCCAAACCTAAAAGCAAAAAGGACCTGATACAAGACTTTTGTAACCACATGAATAATTCAATCTTCACCTTCACTCCATTAAACTTTGATAACTCCAATGATGACATTCCCATAGTCTATCCCCAACTCATTGACTGGGACCAACAAGACACACCCATCTTAGACATTTTTGAGAACGACGAAGCAATTGTTAAGTTCCTGGGATTACGAGAAGGCATACCAAATGGTGATCATAAGGCTGGTTTTACTATTGACTTGGACAACAAAGCATATTTTGGGGAATCTGTTCAACCCTCCAGTTGCAAAAATAAGAAAAAGAATAAACAAAATAAAAAGGATGAGTCTCTAGGTGAAAACCAAAAGGCACCTTTAGACAATGGAAAAGTAAAAAGAAAGGATGCATTCGAAGGTGAAAACCCCTCTGAGGCACCTAAGGATGGAGGTTTGAACATTTTCCCCGTTGCATAGGAAAATTCACCTATGCTTGTTGAAGAATCAGTAGAAGTCAACATAGATACTAAAGAGAATCCTCGACTGGTTCATTTTGCAGCGTCATTGACAACAGAAGAGCAGTTGAAGTTCCATAACTTCATTGCACAAAGACAGATAAATTTTGCTTGGTCATATGCTGACATGCCAGGGTTGGATCCTGAACGTGTTCTACATCATTTTCCCTTACGACTAAGTGCCAAACCAATGAAACAAAAATTGAGAAAAATGCACCCACAGATTGCTTTGTATGTCAAGGCAGAACTCAAGATACTCTTAGACGTTGGTTTCATCAGATCTATCGACTATGCCGATTGGATTTCCAATCTTGTACCAGTCACTAAACCAACTGGGGGCATCCTCATCTGCATTTATTTTAGAGATATCAACAAAGCTTGTCCTAAGGATGACTTTCCTTTGCCTAACATAGACATGATAGTTGACATGACAGCAGGATATGACATGTCCCTTATGGATGGATTTTCAGGATATAACCAGATTAGAATTGCAACTGAAGACCAACCTAAGACAGCTTTCACTTGTCCTTGGGGAATGTATTGCTGGAATGTTATGCCCTTCGGACTCAAGAATGCTGGAGCAACCTAACAACGGGCCATGACTACTATCTTTCATGATCTAGTACACACTCTTATGGAGGATTATGTCAATGACCTTATTGCAAAATCCAAGACAAGGGAAGAACATTTACAAGTTTTAGACAAGATATTTCATAGGCTAGAAAAGTATAAAGTGAGACTTAATCCAAAGAAATGTGTGTTTGGAGTCAAGTCGGGAAAGTTGTTAGGTTATATCATTTCTAGACGAGGCATTGAAGTGGATCTAGCTAAGGTAAAAGCAATCATGGAAATGCCTCCACCTACTAATCTTATCCAACTAAGGACATTACAGGGAAGGTTGCAATCTATTAGAAGATTTATAGTGCAGATAGCAGATAAGACACATCCTTTTCAACATCTACTTAAGAAAGGAGTACCCTTTGCATGGACAGCTAAATGTGAAGAAGCTTTTCAACTGATTAAATAATATTTACTCACACCCCCTGTCTTAATGCCACCTATGGAAGGAAGACCATTGATTCTTTATATTACGGCAACCCATTCATCACTCAGAGCATTGCTTGCACAGAATGATGATGAAGGTCATGAAAGGGCAATTTATTATATCAGTCAGACTTTGGTAGGTTATGAGCTCAACTATAGTACCATTGAACGTGCCTGTCTTGCAGTAGTATTTGCTACTCAAAAATTGAGGCACTATATGCTAAACCATCAAACAATGTTGATTGCTAAAATAGACCCTCTGAAATATCTCCTCAACAAGGCAACATTAACAAGATGACTGGCCAAATGGGTTATGATACTTAGTGAGTATGATATCCAATATGTAGAAAGAAAGGTTATTAAAAGACAGGTCATTGTTGATCAGTTAGCTGACACACCCACACAGGAAAATCACCCATTAGTTGCAGACTTTCATGATGAGTTCATATTCACAATTGACACAAACATAACATGGAAACTGTACTTTGATGGCTCACATACAAATCGTGGTTCAGGGGCTGGTATACTGTATATTACACCACAGGTTGATTCCATCCCTAAGTCATTCAGGATTGCATTCCCATGCACTAAGAACATAGCAGAGTATGAAGCTCTAGTGACAGGGTTACATATGGAAGTCAAGTGGAAAATTAAGATTTTACAAGTATATCCCAGCCTACAATATCCCAGATTTTGAAATGGTTTGTGACATTGTTGGTCTTGATTCCCCATGGTACAAAGAAATCTATGATTACCTTCATGCCGAAGTCATACCCACTAGCCTATCAAATAACCAACGTAGGACATTCCTCCGCAAGTCAGCCAAATACACCATCATCGGAGACACCTTATATAGACGTACCTTAGATAATACCCTACTGAGATGTCTTGATTCTACTGAAGCACAAGAAACCTTACATAGGGTGCATGAGGGTATATGTGGTTCCCATTCTAGCGGTCCTACCTTAGCCAAAAAGATTGAGACTGGGTCATTACTGGCCTACTATGGAAAAAGACTCATATTTCTTTGTAACGAAATGTCATCAATGCTAAGTTCATGGAGACTTGATACATGCACCAGCATAGGAGCTTCGTCCTATAATGTCACCATGGCCTTTTTCCCAATGGGGACTCGACCTCATAGGTAAGATCCACCCCACATCATCTAATGGACACAAATTCATTATCACTGCCACTGAGTATTTTATGAAGTGGATTGAAGCCATTCCTATAACATACATTACTGGCACACAGATTTCTAAATTTATCCTGAACTATATCATCTGTCGGTATGGTGTCCCTCAATCCATAATCACTGATAATGGCAGCCCATTTAAGAACCAAGAAGTCTGCCATCTGTGTGATGAATTTCATATCCAACATCACTTTCCCACTCCATACTACCCACAAGTTAACGGCCAAGCGGAGGCATCTAACAAGACCATCATTAGAATTCTCAAGAAGATTTTCAATGATGTTGGTCGTGACTAGCATTTACAGCTTAACCCTGCATTATGGGCTTATCGCACAAGTATCCATACTCCCACTGGTGCTACTCCATATTCACTTGTATTTGGTTCTAAAGCTATTCTGCCTATTGAGGTCGAGATTCCTTCCCTAAGGGTATCCCTGAAAGACCACATTGATGATGAAGAGTACCGAGTATCGAGACTCCATGAGCTAGAATTCCTGGATGAGTGAAGACAGAAGGCACTAGACCATCTTCAAGCATATCAGAATCTCCTTCGTTGTAGCTATAACAGGAAGGTATTGAATAGAAACTTTGACATTGGTGACCTGGTTTTAATGGAGAACCCAAAGAATCAAGCAGAAAGAGAAAAACGAGGAAAGTTTGAACCAAATTGGTTAGGACCTTATGTTGTTACGGAAGCTTTTGGATCAGGAGCGTACCAACTCTCTACTTCTGAAGGGGAACCATTGTCCTCACCAATCAATAGTATGCATTTGAAGAATTTCTACGCATAGCTTCTGGGAGCCTTTGTCTTAATTAGCAAAAACACAAAAAAAATAGAAAATCATAAAAATTCGTTGTCAAGGTGAAAACCTAGCAAACAGGCATCTTGGTAACACCAAAAAAAATTAGATAATCTAGAAAATAGTAAAGACAAATCATTCGTCCAATAGTGAAAACCACTTCAGTGGCACTGTGGATAGGTACCATGGTGAAAACCTGGCAAACAGGCACCATGTGTAGTTAACTCTGCTCCTTTGTCTACTATTATTCTAATCATAGTCCTTATCATTGTACATAGTCCTTATCATTTTATATAATCCACGGCCCTGTACATAGTCCACTCCACTGTACATATCCCTTATCCCTGTACATATCCCTTATCTTTCGTATCTATCGCTTGTATATACCATCCGTAATAAGTGGTAGTCTTTCCCATAACTTGGAACAATTGACATCGAGTGCATTTCATATCCCCCATTTTACCCTATTCATAGTCAATTGGTTTTATACTCAACTAGGGGAAAACACTTGACATGTGTCATATTGCTTCTTACATTAGTTGTGTTGGAGACATAAAACCATGGAAAATCCATAAACATCGGAAAATGACCTGAGAAAACATAAAAACATCAAAAAACTTCAAAAATAAAAAAAATCAAAACATTTTAAAAATCCAAAAACAGAGTCGCAATTGTCAGTCTTTGTCATTTGTCGAACTATGTTGCCTCTGCGACTGGACGTATGGCAAGGCCATCTGCCGATGTGCCCTTGAGGCATTAGGTCAGTCTATTTAGGTTAGTTTGTATTTGATTTAAGCCATATGTCTATATGACAAGGTCATTGGTCGTGTCGAACTACGAGGTCTCTATATGTATAACGTAGGCAAGGCCATCAATCGATTAGCCCCTGAGGCTGCACTAGGTCAGTTCATTAGGGTTCGTCACGTTCATTTTCACATACGTCTTTTCGGTCAAGTCAATTCAAACTACAAGGTCTCTACGTGTATAATGTAGGCAAGGCCATCAATCGATGAGCCCCCGAAGCCGCACTAGGTTAGTCCTTTAGGGTTTTGTCATCACACACAGTCAATTGTCAACGCATCGTCTCAAGTCATGCATCAATCTGGTGAACAAGTCAACAATGTCTCTAAATCAAATCAAACAACTTGCCAAACAAAACAATCAAAACCAGATCAACAAATGTCTGCTACAAGATGTGTCCTTCCTGGAAATAGACATCATCACAAAAATCAACCTGTATCTTGTTCAAGATGAGTCCTTCCTGAATACTAATATCAACAAAATAATCTATATCTTATACAGGATGAGTCCTTCCTACATAATCGACATTGTCAAACAATCAAACATAGCCTTACACAGGTTATCACATCAATGGCATCTGACTCAATGTCTTATATGATACATGTATTTCTGAAACTAGGCTTTGTCATGCCTTATACAGATAGTCATAACATCGAAACCAGACTCAAAGTCTTATCCGGTATGTGTATCTCCTGAAATCAGGCTCTGTCAATCAATCCTTTTATCAATCATAATAAATCAAACAAACAAGATCAAGTTTTGGCAAATATTTTACTGGATTTTTGATTTTATGGCTTATTTATCTTATCATTTATCTTGACTTTATGATGGGAATTAGGTTACTAGCTTTCTCAAGGATGTCCCATGAAGGATCTAGAGAAGCAACAATGTATCAGAATTCTATTTTCTTTGATTGTTGTCTGTCGACTGTCTTTTAAATTTGATATTTGAGTCATGTTACTAGTTTCCTCAAGGATGTCCCATGAAGGATTTAGAGGAGCAATGACATCTCATGACCTATCTTTTACTTTGATTGCTATCTGTGGTTTGTCCTGACAAAAAGACTGGGGCAACTTGTGCCCTTAGTATGAGTTAATGACAATTCTTGTTTGTGACTGTCTGTTATTAGCAAGTGGATGACCTTGCACACCTTGATTTATGTCATATCATGGTGTTTTCTCCATTTGTATTAGTCCCACCCAATGATGATAAAGTGCAATACCTTTTGTGATACAGCGAAATATCGAAGATTGCTAATACTAACATCTATCTCCTGTCTTTAGTTCTTTCTCGATCTTTCTTTCCGCACTAACAGTTCTTCTTTCTTGCATTATGACGGAGTCCTGTGACACAAAACATTATACATCATCTTGCATCCACGTACATGTTAGAAAAATACATGCATATAGGCATATTTCATATCTAGATCATCATGGCATAATAGACATTAATCATCAAACAATACATATCATAAGCATTTCATGGACAAAGCAACTATAAATACATGCATCACATTACATTTGTATAGCATCACATGTAGTATGCATCATACATATAAACATCATATTGCATCTCATAATTTATAAATTGCATACATCACATAGAATCAACATTATCTCATTAGCTGCATAAACATCATAAAATACATATATTCATCCATCACATAGGCATATCATATAAACATCACATGTATACATAAAGACTGCATAATCAATACATAGAAATGCATATCATGAGAATCACCGCCAAAATCATATATATATATATATATCTCGCTCAACCGTGTCACATCACAATGTCATACTGTATCAATAATACATGGAAGCCCGCAGGCTATAAGATCAAAATACAATGTCTCAATAAATCTCAAGAAGTACCCCTATCCTAAACTGCCACTACTATCATGCCTGGAGTGTGTGGAGGAATGATGATGGGAACCCGATGACCTGTGAGCTGAGGGAGGTATGTCATATGGACCTGCTCTGCGTGGCTGCTCCACCCCCTCTGTGCTAACTGTCCTATTGTGGGTCCTGGTCTAGGACCTGCTACTGTGTGCCTCTAAGAAATTGGGAGCCTGTCTCTCTGGCAGAACATCTGCCTCATACAAATCCCGATAATATCTCTCTCTCTCCCTAGCTCTGACTAGCTCTCGGGCAAAAGCGGCTGATGGTCCCGTGCACAATGCCCTGAGCTCTGTAAATCTCTGCTCAGTCTCCTGTCTCCGAGCTATGGCTTGATCCATATCCATCACTGCTCTGTCCCTCTCCATCTGATACGCATCCCTCTCGGACATCAAAACTCTCATCTACTCCTCCAAGGATGCAACCTGAGCACGCAATGTATCTATATCCGGATCCACTACCCCTATCTCATCCTATCTATCCCTCGCTCTCCCATCCTCCTCCTCATCTAACTCCTCCAGGATCTGATCCTGAATCTCTCTCTCATGATCATCCTCATCATCATCCTCCTGGTAGGCACCCAACAAACCCAGGGCATCAATCTATGCCTCCTCTCTGCCTGCCTCCTCGGTACCTATCTCCTCCTCTACTAGGATGTCTGGAATGGCTACCTTTGTGGGGTGCACCTCCTCTCCACCTCTCACAATATCCTCCTCCCCTCCTCTCCCAATGTCTGGCATGGCCACATCCTCCTCTCCTCGTCCCTCCTCATGGATCGGTGACAATGGTGGCCCTCGTCCCCTTCAACCACGTCTCCCTCTCCTGCCTCCATGCCGTCCACCTCGGCCATCATCTCCTCCATCACCATGGCCTCCTCTACCTCCCTAATCCCTACCTCTGCCCCGCCTGCCTCGTGGACCTGTCCCTCGCTGCTCTACCGGCGCTGGCTACTTTGGATCTGTCAAGGGGATCGGCCTGTGAACTACCCACCACTGGTCATACTCCGTTATGGTCCCTGGGTCTGCTAGACCATCTCTCCATCCCCATGGAACTACCTGTAATGCATTAATGTCTGCCTTTGCTGTGGCCACTGGAATCTCTGGACCCCATAGCGGGACCTCTTGTGAGGATCTTGCAAACTCTGCCCATCCTCTAGGAACATCTTGCACCTCTCCAAACTACTGCAGGACATGATCTGGCAACTGGCGCTCTATGATGTGGACATGTGACACTGTCTGGCCAACCAAGAACTATTCCTATCAGCAAAATGGAAAATTCTCATCCTCATCTAACCACTCGTCACAACCCAAGTACGGTCTCCATGTAAACTGCTCCATAGTTTCTATGGCATGTCTGAAGTAACTTGTATCTCCTATGTGGTGTTGAGTGTTCGCCCCTGCATAATGGAAGGTGTAGGGAGCTCCATGTGGAAGGTCAACTGTTGCAGGTAGCTGGAAAATGGCAATGTGCTCCCACGCCCATACCATCAGGAGCGTGGTACCGCAACTCATCGACTGTGCCTCTCGATAGGCAATATCATGTAGATGAAAATATAACATCCCGAGCACACATGAACCCCAAGCATACACCACTCGACACTCGAGCATGCCCACTAGCATCTCCCCCCACCCCACGGGAAAACCATGACCTTGGCGGTCAGGAAGTACTATGCCGCCTATCAATGTACACAATAGACAGTCTAGCTGTCTATACCTCTGGGCCAACACACACCACCTAATCTCATAATCATCAAATCCTAACTGCCTAATGTCAGCATGTGGGTAGTATCTACACATCTCGGCAGCACCCCTCTAAGTATCATATGTCACCCATGTCCCTCTAATAGGAAGTCTGAGGATCCTATAGACATCCTCTAAGGTAACCGTGACCTCTCTAGTCAGTAGGTGGAAGGACGATGTCTTCAAGTGCCACCGCTCACACAAAGCTGTCAATAATCCCCGATTCGCCTGAATCTGGGGCATGTATGTCACGTGCAGTAAACCAAGGTGCCATAGGATCCGTCGCTTTGCTGGCCGCAAACTGTCTCTGAATCGAAACATAGTCGGTCTCGACTCTCGTGTATATATCGTGTCTAATACAACCTGCAATGGCATTATACATGCCTCATGTTAGCCTCAATCATCTATTATAGTGCAAACTGACTATACTAAATAAAATTCAAATGCATCGTTATTTTGCACATGCGTCATTATTTTTCACATGCGTCACTTTTTAACATATGCGGTGCATAAAATTCACATGCGTCGTTATTAAACAAATGCGACTAATTATATCACATGTGTTTCAAAATAAACACATGCGGCTATTTTAAATACAAATGCGATGCACAATGTCAAATGCGTTTCATAAATATACAAATGTGTTGAACCGCAGACTACTCTGCAAGACAGCTAATATAAAATTACAAATGCGACTTTTCACAGACAAATGCGTCATTCACGCACACAAATGCGGTGATTTATCAAAATGACGCATATATAAAACTTCAATTAAATGCATAAAAACACGTGTAACTCAAAAATTTCAAAAGCCAAGTTTGAGGTACATATCGGGGGGTCCGCGTCGGCTAGTCTTTGGAAGGTCTAGATCTTGTATGCGCGATGGTGAGTGTGCGGAACAGGCGACATCCTCGCTGCGGGTGCAGAGCAAATTCTCAATTCTAGGGCTAAGTGGGTGAAAATGAATTAGTTTTTACCCCTATTCCTATATATACCTAGGGCTTAGGTGGCATTTATGTCCTACTGGCTATGTTAACTTCCCATTTCGATCAGCCAATACCCGTTCCTGACATTTCCAACCTCAATTCTGCAAACTCCACTGCATTTTTGGTCATCCT
The DNA here is from genome assembly GCA_007258455.2 of Sequoia sempervirens. Classification (NCBI taxonomy): domain Eukaryota; kingdom Viridiplantae; phylum Streptophyta; class Pinopsida; order Cupressales; family Cupressaceae; genus Sequoia; species Sequoia sempervirens. The sequence goes on along the minus strand of VDFB02291246.1, from coordinate 13,062 downwards.
ATGGACTAATCGGGATCTTTTCCAAATTTTTCTGAACTTTTTAAAAAAATTGTCAATTTTCCTGATGGGGCATACCTTCACCTATTTTAATCTGGAGCGTTACTGGGGCATATTTCTTATCAATTTTCTTTGACACAACGCTGAAATGACATTGTATCAAAGAAGTGCAAATGTAGACACCGAAATCTGGTTTAGGCCTGCGACTTTAATATTCTTCATAATTTGTATTCTTCATGGTCATGATTAAATAATGACAATTATTTAATTATTCACTTTAACTTTAATTCTTCTATTAATTAAATAATTTTAATTATTTAATTAATTCACATTTTCTTTATTCTATCTGATTAATTAAATAAATGTTTTTTATTTAATTATGTTACTAATTAACCTTCTTGTCAAATTGAATAAATCCTTATTTAATTTACTCTTTATCATACTTCAACTATAATTAAATAAATTCTTTATTTATTTAATTATTTATTTAAAATCCCTTCATCACTTAATTAAATAAATCTTATTTATTTAATTATTCTTCAAATATCGAGTCTTGAATTAAATAAATTATTTAATTCATTAATTCTATTTTAACGTATTCCTTTATATTTTAGATAATTATGTGAGTTATCTAAGTATTCACTTTGACTCGACTCAACATCTATTTTAATCGCTCAGTTAACTCTTGATTTAATGTCTGAGTGGCGTTCTCGAGTAATCTCTTCATCAAATCATTCAATCATCCAGTTTTAACTCATTTGCATGTACATGTGGATTAATTAAATATTCTTATTTAATTAATTAAATCTTGTGTGTGCATTCAAACAGGAGTTGCTTTAATCAATCTTTATCTTTGTCATGCAAAGATATTTCTTCTGTTTTCGAATACTAAACTGAAGATTAAATCATTTATTTAATCTTTAATTCTATTTCTAGTTTGTATCACTCATGTCACTACCGACAGTTATCAGAATGCATGTCTAATGTATCGATCTCAACCGTCTGTTGATCTTTCAATCTTGACCTGTCGTTCGAATAATCAATTTTCTATAAATTGATTTGTCATTCTTCATTCCAATCTCTCTCGAAATCAAAATCTCTTTTTGAATCTTGCAAGCACTTAATCCTGAATCTTCGATATTTTTCTAATCACTATCTTAGGCTATACTTGCATGAATTACTAAAAATATGAGGGCAATTATACTACACAAGAAAAATGGAGAAGGGCAATCGAGATGAATCATGGAAATATGTTTGAAATTGGTGAGATTGTTTTAGTTTGCTTATGTTTAAACTTTCTTTTGTTCTTTGTTGCTTAACATTAGATTTAGTATTACATGTTTGCTTCTAATCTGTTTCTTGTGAACTTTCTTGGTGTTACACCGGCAATGAAGCTTTTTAGCCAACCTACTCTTGACTGATATATAAATGTAAACCTTAAGGGAAAGCCTAAGGTTGTAGGTGCAGATTTGTTATGTAGATGAGATCATTGTATCTTGCCTCATGCATAGCCACCTAAATAGGTGTCTGAACTAAATACTATTGTTGTAGTATCCAAAATCCTTCTATATGTTGGTGTAGGAGGTCGACCTCCAAATTTGTCTCATGTTCTTACGGTTCTTAGTAGAGATGAAAAGTATGCCATGGGAGTTTTATGGATACTGAAGCTTGGCTACCCTAGAGAAGTGAGTGTCATGGAGAGGAGCAAATGGGGTCAAGCTTCTAATCATCCACTTTGAATAAGCATAGTTGGGGAAACCCAAGTGAGAACTCAGTAGATATTGTCACAGCCAGCCTAGGATTGTACTTGTTTGTTACAAAATTTAACATTGTTCGTTTCAAAACCAAACTAAAATATTGTGTTTTCTATGTTTGTTATTTTCCAAAACTTGGTCATAAACAGAGTAAGTTCAAACTATCATTCATTGGAAAATCACAACTGTTCACCTGAAAACTGCAATTGTCAAACAAAGTCACACTTGTTCACTAGAAAAATGCATCTATTAGCTAGAGTTGCATCTGTTTACTAGTCAGATGCATCTATTACACTGAGTCTAATTTGTCAAGGAAACGAAATCGCATTAGTTTAGCAGTTCACCGCATATGTTATTTAGAGTTGCATCTGCTAAATTTCAAATCGCATTTGATATCTAAGTCACACTTGAAAATAGAGTAAGTTGAAACTATCATTCATTGGAAAATCACAACTATTCACCTGAAAACTACAATTATCAAACAAAGTCACACTTGTTCACTAGAAAAATGCATCTATTAGCTAGAGTTGCATCTGCTAAATTTCAAATCGCATTTGATATCTGAGTCACACTTGAAAACAGAGTAAGTTCAAACTATCATTCATTGGAAAATCACAACTATTCACCTAAAAACTACAATTATCAAACAAAGTCACACTTGTTCACTAGAAAAATGCATCTATTAGCTAGAGTTGCATTTGTTTACTAGTCAGACACATCTATTACACTAATTCTAATTTTTCAGGGAAACGAAATCGCATCAGTTTAGCAGTTCGCCGCATATGTTATTTAGAGTTGCATTTGCTAAATTTCAAACCGCATCTGATATCTGAGTCGCATATGTCCAATTTACTAACACCTCTATTATTGGAATACTGCATGTGCCAAAACTTGAGTCACATCTAATATAGTTAGTCGCGTCTGATATATCTTGAGTCACATATGTCTAGTTTGTTAACACCTCTATTAGTTGAAACTAACATCTAATAAACCCTGAGTCACATCTAAAACAGTTAGTTGCATCTACTAAACCCTGAGTCACATCTATCTGATACATACCTGAGTTATATTTTACCAGTCAACAGTCTCTGTTGCTAGAAAACCGCATATGTTTACCTGTCAGTTGCATCTGATACAATGAGTCGCATCTACCTAATACAAACCCGAGACATAGTTTCTCAAAAAATCGCATATGTTCCAAAAAACCACATCCAATTATTTTTACAATGCATTTTCCTTTCTAAGCCACAATTGTTTAATTACTAGAAAACCATAATTTACTGTCATAATCCAGTCCACATAGTCATACCAGTCTCTAATTTGTCTTTTCACAGTAATCCTTGAATAGAAACCTGAATGATTTGCTTAATTTTGCATCCTTTAGGTATCATTTAGTCATAGCTATAGTCATCCTAGTTCCAAGTTTTAGTTTCATATTAGGAGTACATATTACCTTTAGCTCAAACTCTTAGGAATGTCACTTTTGAAAACTTTAGAATAGGTCCACTTATCCACACTTTGGAAAAATCATTCCTTCAACAAAATTTGCAATTGAACCTAATCATCTCATCATATCTTTTGTCCTACAGTGAGTCCTTCCAACTCATCAGTCTAGTTTAGGATCTCACCTTATCTTTGGTCCTAGTCCTACAAAGGTTTCTTGAAATCACTAAATTGACACCTTGGTTAGACTTTAGGTGATTGGTAACCTTGTCTCAGGTTCACAAAATCGATTACCTTAGAAGTTTACTTAGATTTTTTCCTACTTAGACAATGTCATCCGAGGATAGCATCATTTTAGACATTCCTTATTTGTAAGAAAATACCAAAAAAATAGTTGCATACATTCCTTATTTGCATTCAGAAAATCCCAAAAACATAGACTAGAGTCATACAATCCATAGACATATTTTTGTATTCCTTGCATATTGAGCTTATCTTACATGATAGAAAAAAGGTCTAAGAGAAAAGAGAGAAAGATTTCAAAACCAAATTATTTCATCAATTCGTTCTCAAACCCCTTTCAAGGGACATCCTCATCGAGACATCACAGAACTTTGTTAGAAAAATTCACCACTAGGGACCCACAAGGACACATTTTAGTGGAAGACATAGAGGTTGTTGCACAAGACCCTAAGTTTTCCTCTTTTGTAGATGAGTACCTAGCAAATGATCATCAACGATACTTAGCCAAATTGCTAGTTGAAGGTGCCACCTTACCCACAAGATTTGATATCAATACCTTACAAACTCAACCTACACAAGGAAAAAACACAACGACTACTAGTGCCACTACACCACAAGTGACTACAGCCATACCATATGGCATACCTACATAGAGCACGACAATCCATACATCTCCATTTGGTACATCTAGCATGAAACAAGTTTTTAATTTCACTATAGGGGCATCATCGTCCACTCCCTTTGGTCCTCTTGTTGGGAACAAAAGATCTAAAACGTCAGCTCCTACATCAAGTATCAGTGTCACCGGTACCATACCATAGACAACAACTATACCAAGTGTCAATGCCACTAGTACTATTCCATAGATTGGGGTCTCACAGATAAGAAACATACCCTCCTTTCAATATGGAAGTCGTCCCATCCCTTCACAAATTCCAAATCAAAATCCATTATTATAGATTCCAAATCAAAACCCATTCATTAACACTCCAAATCAAAATCCAGTTTACATACCAACACTTAACCAAAACCCATCACAAAATGTTGGATTCCAACACACGTACATAGACCCAAACAATCCAACTAACACATCATTAACCCAATTTGATTCCCTACAAACACAAATACAATCCCTCCAAACACAAATGGATAACAGGGCAGTGTCTAACAAAAGAACCTTTTCAGCAAAGGATTTATGCCCATTTCCCTTTGACAGATTTTTATACGACACCTTTTCCACATGGGTATGTTATGCCTAACTTGCCCAAATACGACGGAAAGTGTAATCCAATCAAACATATAAGGTGCATATGACCCCACTTATCTCATGAGGTTGTTTCCAAAAACCCTTATTGGTATTGCACTTGAATGGTTTTCTTAACTTCCTTATGGCATAAAATCATGGGGCAAACTAGCTAAAAAAATTATCGAACAATTCTCCTTTAACATCCACAACGAGATTAACATAGAAACCTTGTGTCACACTACACAAGACAAAGGAGAAAAATTTATCACCTTCTTCTAGAGATGGAGAAGTATAGCTAGTCAATGTCCTGTAGAAATACCTAAGAAATAGGTCACTATATTCCAAGAAAACATCAACCCAAAATTGAGAAGTGACTTGAGAGTACACTATTGTACCACATTCACGGACCTAGTGGAAAAGGGCCTCATACTGGAAAAAGGTCTCATAGACTAAGGGGAACTCAAGACACCCAACAAAAATCCAAATGTGTAGAATACCCCTAATAATAGAAACAAGTTTTGGTCTTGGAACAAAAATGTTACCAATGATGGGGTTGTTGATGTTAAAACCCTACAAGCAGGACCAATCATCACACTTAGAGGAAATAACCCCTCTACCAAAACACTTAATGCCGCCAATAAAACTCCTAACACTGGCCAAAACACCACAACAACAAAGGAGGTTTCCAAAATGTGAGTTCACTCCCCTAGGGGAACCCATTGAATTGGTCTTCAAACAACTATTGCAACACAACCTCATACAATTGCTAGAGCCAAAAGAATATGATCCAGTACAATTGAAACCCTTTTGGTGGGATGACAATGCCTTTTGTAATTTCCATTGAACTAAGGTACATACCTTACAAAATTTCCAACAACTGAAGAACATCATACATGATCTTGTTGAGAACAAAACTATTGAAGTTAGTGGACAGAAACCAACATCTTCAAACAGTGATCACAAGGTTTTTTTTATCCACTCCATGACCATGGGAAAGGAAAGGCCCCCAATTCAAATAACAAGACCAATATTGCAGCCAACTATGCTAGTGTCAAGCATGATTATAGTGGCCCAATCATAAATCATCTTCGAGCTGTCGATGAGCACGTCAATACGATTACCATAAACAAAACTCCCAAGTGTATTGTCAACACTCACCAAACCAAAATTACCATCCAAGGCCCTCCATCATAGTAACCACCATAGACCTCCAAGCATCAGTATAACTTACTTGACCAGTTGGGGAAGGCCCCAACTCAAATCTCTATCTTGGAATTGTTTCATATCTCACCTAATCATTGAGCTATCCTAGACAAAGCTTTACAAAGCACGACTATTCCTAACAACCTTGATTTCAATTGTTTCCAAGAAGTGGTAGGCTACCTGACTAACAATCATCTCTAAACAAGACTATACAACTGAGAAGATAAACCATAATGACCCTTTACATCTAGAATTCCCTGTTCATAAAATGAAAGTTAGATGAGTCTTGGTAGACAGAGGAGCAAGGTTGAATCTTTGCACTTTAAAATTGGTTAAGGCATTAGGTTTCTCAGAGGCGTGTGTGGATAGCTCCAAAAGCATTGTCATTAAGGATTATAATGATGAAGAATGAAAATCAAAGGGAGTTGTAACACTCCCTAACATAATTTTCCTTGCAGTTATGGAGACAAACTTCCAAGTCTTGGATATCGTCCTCCCCTATAACCTTTTGCTAGGCAAACCATGGATTCACGCTACGAAGGCAGACCCTTCTACCTACCATCAATGTTTCAAATTCCCCTACAATGGCACTGAGATTACAATAGATGGTGACCCAAATCCATTCCAATATTGCACCAATCTATGAGAGATACCACAACGCCAGTTGCCTATAGACGAAGAAGCTTCATCATCCAATTCATCTCACTATGTCGGTCCATCCACTCTCTCTAAAATATATACTTCACCATCATTACCTTCCACTCCTAAGGTCGATATCCAAGACAAGGTTTGTGGAGAATATCACATGAAGACATCTTATTGTGTTATCCATCTGCTTCCTCCTAAATCATATAGTTTACCTACAATAGATAGGAGACAGTCAATGGTCACTATACACATTCATCCCACAACAATTTTCACAAGATGGGGAGAATTAAGTAAAGAGGCCATAAATGAAGATGATGTAACCTCCTGGTTATATAAAGAAGATGATGAAGAACCTCCTCCACTTGCTCAAATACCTATGGATCAATATGGGAAAGGTTTCACAATGATGCAGAGCAAAGGATATAATGGACACAAATGCCTAGGATTACATCATAATGGAAGTTTTGAACCTATCATTATTTCTAAATGGTCGAAAGGCCTAGGGCTTGGGTTTCAACTGCTCCAAATTGGTGTTCCTAGTACCACATCACCTTTACTAGAGGAATTAAGTGATTCTAAAATTATCAAGACATCCAATGAAAAATATGACCAACCCTACTATGATTCACTTGACTCTAACGAATATGAGTGGGATTCCCTATCCTCCACCTCTATCATGGACCTTGATAAACTATTTGGATAACTTGACTTAATGCTTAAATCCTCAAAAAGTCCATCTATTTCCTGTCCACAAAATACTTTGACAAAAGAGGAATGGTTTAAACATTACTATTGGGAATCTCTTAATCCTACCTCTTGGGAACCTAACAAATCCACTTTCGATAACCAAACCTTAGCAATAGGCCCACCTCAAAATCCACCTAGATCCAAGCAAAAGAACAAATAGGACTTGGTAAGAAACATTTGTGACTATGTGAACAACTCAGCTTTTACCTTGTCCCCTTTGAACTTGGACACCTCTGATGATGACATGCCCTTAGTATACCCCCAGCTCATTGATTGGGACCAACAAGACACACCTGTCTTAGATATCTTTGAGAACGATGAAGCAATTATTAAGTTCCTCAGATTATGAGAAGGCATACCTAGTGGTGATCATAAGGATGGATTTACCATAGATTTGAATAACATGGAATATTTTGGGGAATCTATTCAACCCTCCAGTCCCAAAATAAGAAAAAGAATGAAAAAGATTAAAATGACGATTCGCTAGATGAAAACCGAAAGGCACCTTTGGATAATAAAAAGTTAAAAATAAGGACACATCCAAGGGCGAAAACCTCCCTAAGGCACCCAAGGATGGAGGTTTGAACATTCTCTTAGTTGCTCAGGAAAATTCACCCATGTTAGTTGAAGAATCTATGGAAGTCAACATAGGTACTGAAGAGAATCCCCAGCTAGTCTATTTTGCAACATCGTTAATAGAAATAGAGCAGCTAGAATTTTGCAACTTCTTCACACAAATACATATCAACTTTCCCTGGTCATATGTTGACATGCCTGGGTTGGATCTTGAATTGGTCCTACATCATTTTCCCTTACAACTAGCAGTTAAACCAGTGAAACAAAAATTGAGGAAGATGCACCCACAAATTGCTCTACTAGTCAAGGATGAATTAAAGAAATTGTTGGATGTTGGCTTCATTAGATTAATTGACTATGCAGACTATATTTCCAATCTTGTACCAGTCACAAAACCAACAGGGGTCATCCACATCTATACAGATTTTAGAGATATAAACCAAGCATGTCCCAAAGATGACTTTCCCTTGTCGAATATAGACATGATCGTAGACATGATAGTAGGATAAGAGATTTTATCCCTTATGGATGGATTTTTAACTGAACACCAACCTAAGACAACCTTCACTTGTCCATGGGGAACTTATTGTTGGAATGGCATGCCCTTTGGACTCAAAAATGCTGGAGTAACATATCAACGAGCCATGATGACTATTTTTCATGACCTCAAACACACTCTTATGGAGGACTATGTCGATGACTTGATAGCTAAATCATAACAAGGGCTAATCATTTACAAGTTTTAGACAAGATTTTTCAAAGGTTAGAAGAATACAGAGTTAGGTTAAACCCAAAGAAATGTGTATTCGGTGTCAAATTAGGAAAACTTCTAGGATATATCATTTCTAGACGAGGCATCGAAGTGGATCCAGGCAAGGTGAAAGCAATTATAGACATGCCTCCATGAGCTAATCTCAATCAACTAAGGACACTACAAGGAAGATTGCAGTCTATCAAGAGATTCATAGTGCAGTTAGCAAATAAGACACATCCCTTTCAACATTTACTTAGAAAAGGAGTATTGTTTGTATGGACAGGTAAGTGCCAAGAAGCTTTTCAATTGATCAATGATTACCTACTCACACCACCAGTTTTAATGCCACATATTGAGGGATGACCATTGATTCTCTACATTTCAGCAACCACCTCATCACTAGGAGCATTTCTTACACAAAATGATAATGAGGGTCATGAAAGGGCAGTATACTATATCAACCATACTTTAGTAGGTTATGAGCTCAATTATAGTACCATTGAACATGCTTGTCTTGCGGTAGTATTCGCTACTCAAAAACTTAGGCACTATATCCTAAACCACCAAACAATGTTGGTGCCCAAGATAGATCCTTTGAAATATCTTCTCAATAAAGTAGCATTAACAGGATGATTGGCCAAATGGGTAATGGTACTTAGTGAATATGATATCTAGTATGTACAAAAAAAAGATATCAAAGGACAAGTCAGTGTTGATCAATTATTTGATGCACTGATAGAAGCAGATCATCCATTAGTTGCAAATTTTCCTGATGAGTTCATATTCACTCTTGACATGGACACAACATGGAAATTATACTTTGATGGGTCACATACAAATCATGGCTCAGGGGCTGGAATATTGTTTATCACACCACAAGGTGACTCTATTTCTAAGTCATTTAAGATTGCTTTTCCATGTACTAATAACATAGCAGAATACGAGGCTCTTGTGATAGGATTACACATGGCAGTTAAATGGAAGATCAAGAACCTATAGGTTTATGGTGATTCTCAATTGGTAATTTGAAAGCTAAATGATGACTATGAGACCAAAGATGAAAATTTGGCCCCATACAAACATATGGCAGATAGTTTCAAAGAATATTTTGACAAGGTAGACTTTCATGAAATACCTTACATTCTAAATAGGGTAGCGGACACCATGACAACTATTGCTTCACTCTTGGACATACCTAGCAACATGCCTAAATTCAAGTTTTTGGTAGAACAACTCTTGGTCCTTTCCTATGACATCCTAGATTCAAAGATGGTGTGTGAGATTGTTAGTCCCAATTCCCCATGGTATAAAGACATATATAACTACCTCCATGCTAAGATCCTACCCCCTGACCTTTCCAAAAACTAATATAGGACATTTATCCATAAGGCACCCAAGTATTCCATCATCGGAGACACCCTTTATAGATGTTCCCTAGACAATACCCTATTGAGATGTCTCAATAATAAAGAAGCACAAGAAACCTTGTGTGGGGTGCATGAGGGTATATCTGGATCCCATTCTAGTGGTCCTACCCTAGCTAAGAATATTATGAGACTAGGTTATTATTGCATACAATGGAAAAAGACTCATATATCTTTGTCAAGAAATGTCATCAATGTTAGATACACGAAGACTTGATACATGCACCAGCATAGGAGCTTCGTCCAATAACATCACCATGGACCTTTTCCCAATTGGGACTCAATCTTATAGGAAAGATACACCCTACATCATCCAACAGCCATAAGTTCATTATCACTGCAACTGAATACCTTACCAAGTGGATTGAAGCTATTCCTATGACCTACATCATCGACACATAGATTTCTAGGTTTATCCTAAACTATATCATTTGTCGATATGATGTCCCTTAGTCCATAATCACTGATAATGGCCATCCATTCAAGAACCAAGAATTTTTTCACCTCTACAAAGAATTTCATATCCAACATCATTTTTCCACCCCATATTACCCACAAGGTAACGACCAAGCTGAGGCATCTAATAAAACAATCATCAAAATCCTCAAAAATACTATCAATGGTGTTGGTCATGATTGGCATTTACAGCTTAATCCAACCTTATGGGCTTATTGCACAAGCATTTGTACTCCCACTGGTGCCACTCCATATTCCTTGGTATTTGGTTTTGAGGCCATATTTCCTATTAAGGTCAAGATTCCTTCCCTAAGGGTATCCTTGAAGGGGCATATTGATGATGAAGAGTATCGTGTTTCAAGACTACATGAGCTAGAATTCCTAGATGAATGAAGATAGAAGGAATTAGATCATCTCGAAGCATATCAAAATCATCTTCTTCGCAACTCCAATAGGAAAGTCTTGAATAAAATTTTTGACATTGATGGCCTGGTCTTAATGGAAAATCCAAAGAATCAAGCAAAAAGAGAAAAACCAAGAAAGTTTGAACCAAACTGGTTAGGGCCCTACATTGTCATAGAATCCTTTGGATCAAAAGCATATCAACTCTCTACTCCTGAAGGGGAACCATTATTAGCACCAATTAACAGTCTTAATTTGAAGAAGTTCTACCTATAGCTTCTGAGAGCTTTGTCTTAATCATTAAAAATACAAAAAAAATTAAAAAAATCATTACCTAGGTGAAAAACTAGCAATCAAGCATCTTGGTAACATCAAAAAAATTGAAAAATCTATAAAATAGTAAAGAGAAATAAGTCATCCAATGGTGAAAACCACTTCAATGGCACTTTGGATAAGTACCATGGTGAAAACTTGGCAAATAGGCACCATGAACAGTTGACTTTTCTCCTTTGTCTACAATCATTCCAATCTGACTTTCTTGTACATACCACCTATTCCTATACATATCACACATCACCCATCCATTCCCTGTACATATCATTCATAATAAATGGTTGTCTTTTCCGTAACTTGGAACGATTAACATCACAATAAATTGGTCTTATACCTAACTAGGGGCAAGCACTTGACTTACATCATATTGGTTCTCACAACGGTTGTTCTAAAGACATAAAACCATCAAGAAAATACAAAAAACATCATAAAATGTCTTGAAAAAAATCCAAAAACTTCAAAAAACTTCAAAAAGACAAAAATCAAAACATTTCAAAAATCCAAAAATAGAGTTAGAATCAGTCACACTTGTCAATCTTTGTCATTTTTTGAACTATGTTGCCTCTACGACTGGGCATAGGCAAGGCCATCTACCGATGTGCCCCGGAGGCATTAGGTCATTCCTTTTAGGTTTTTCTGTATAAAATCATGACTCAATCCATATGTCTATATGACAAGGTCATTGGTCATTTCAATTTTTGAGGTCTTTGCATGTATAATTTAGGCAAGACCATCTAGCAATGAGCCCCTAAGGCCACACTAGGTCAGTCCATTAGGGTTCATCACATTCACTATCACACACATCTCATATTTGTAATTAAGTCAAATAGTTTTTAGTTAGTCTTGTCAATCAAAATCATGACTCAATCCATTGTCCATAGGACAAATTCATTGGTCATGTCAAACTATGAGGTCTCTGTGTGTATAACATAGACAAAGCCATAAATCAATGAGCCCCCGAGGCCGCACTAGGTCAATCCTTTAGGGTTTCTCATCACACACAATCAATTGTCAACACATCACATCAAGTCATGTATCAACAAGATGGACAAGTCAACAATGTCATCAGGTCAAACCAAACAAATTACCAAAGCAACAATCAAAACAAATCAACTTATGTCTGCTACAGGATGTGTCCTTGAAAATAGATATCATCAATACAATCAACCTATGTCTTATACAAGATGAGTCCTTCCTGAATACAGACACTGTCAAACAATTATCATAGCCTTACATAGGTTGTCGCATCAACAACATCAGACTCAACATCTTATACGATATGTTTCTTTCTAAAACCAAGCTTTTGTCATGTCTTATATAGATAGTCATAACATCGAAACGAGACTCAATGTCTTATATGGTATGTTTCCTTCTTGAAACTAGGCTTTGTCAATCAATCATCTAAATAATCAAACAACAACAAATCAAGTTTTGGAAAATATTTTACTAGCTTTGACTTTGTGGATTATTTATCTTATCATTTAATTTGACTTTATGATTAAAATCCTATTACTAGCTTTCCCAAGGATGCCCCATGAAGAATTTATAGAAGCAATGATGTTTCAGAATTCTATTTTCTTTGATTGTTATTTGTCAATTGTCTTTTAACTTTGATTTTTGAGTCATTTTACTAGTTTCCTCAAGGATCTCCCATGAAGTATTTATAGGAGTGATGGCATCTCATGACCTGTTTTTTATTTGATAAGTAGGAGGTATTTTTCCACAGCGTGTCAAATTATGATATTGCTATCAGGATTCAACCGTGTAGTTTCGAGTCAAACTCATTGACCCATGTTTCATGAGTAGTGGTTCAACAAGAACCCATCTCTCATGATA
>VDFB02291244.1:0-63951 GCA_007258455.2 Sequoia sempervirens | reverse complement strand
TTTTTGGCATGTTTATTATGACTTCTATGAATAGTATGGATTCCAAAGCCTTTGAGACCTTCAATCAAATTACAAACCCTATTTTTATATTACTTGAGAAAGTTATTCTTGGTTATGCTCTAAGTTTTTTTTTGGTTGACAACCAACTCACTATCACCAAAGACTTCTATTAGCTTGGTATTTCTTCTTGGTTATATTTGAAGACCTAAAATCAAGGCTTTATATTCAACCACATTGCTAGTTCAACTTGTTGGTAGTTGTTGTCATTGATGTCAACACTTAGGGGATTATTGACAATTGTTTTCATTGATGTCAACACTGATTGTTGGTTTTCATTGATGTTATGCCTTATCTAAAGAACAATTGTAGAATTTCATTGTTGGATGCCATGCCTTATATATAGAAGAGTTGCAGAAGTTCATGGTTGGATGTCTTGCTTTATTTGAAGAAGAGTTGCCGAAGCTCAAGGTTAGATGTCATGCCTAATCAAAGATGTATTGTGCATGATTACTATTAGCAAATTTATGTTTATAAAGATATAATAAGATGCATATTAGAAGCATAACTAATAATTGAGAGATTCTATTGAAGGTATACAACATGTCTTATGCTCTCTCATGTTGTTCCTGATAATGTATGTTTTGCTAAAAGTCATTCATGTCCTCTGCAAGTTGTGAAAAGGTTTTTGGTTTAGAAAGTTACACTAAAGTCTATCTGGAAGAATACTTTGCATTCATCCATTATTGAAGATTCGGTCCTACAGTTTGGGATTCAATTTTACTGCTCTATGGACATTGTACTCTTATCTTTTCAGATCACCTATGTTGCCAAGGATATTCTTGTGAATTGAAGAAGGTTGGAAAGGTTGTTGATTGTCTAGATTGGTTTGGGAAATGTTCTGAATTTCACCACATTGATGTCTCTACTCTTGTGGCTTGGTGAATTTTCTCTTAATTTTTTTGTTATGTCTCAATTCCAATTTCATTTGTTGAAGTGATCTACAAACTGATATGTTAATGTTATATCTCATGATTAATCATTTTGTGTTCTTGTTTGATTTGTGGTGGTTGTTATTGGCATGACAATGTGATGGAATAGTGTGGAAGTATTTTTGAATGTTCATGGAACATCCCCATGTGATATGCATGATGTTGATTGGTCACTTTAGTGTTGCATTATGTCTTGGGTTATCCTTCTAGGTTATTTATGGATATTTGGTTAACATGGCTCAAGTGTTCTTTCACTTGTTTCATGTGTCTAGGGGTTTGTGCCAATAATTGAAGATATATGTTAAGTTATATTTGGGTCCTAGCCTATCTTGGTTAGAACTTCCTTAAGAAAATTCAATTGGAAGAATGATTTTGAGCTAACAAGTTATGTGCTTCATCTTTCTTCTACACATTTCCCTTGATGTTGACTTAGATTAATGTGTGCTAGCATGTGAATTATTTTGGATCACATTGGAAGATGTAATAAGTTAATTTTTTTCCCTCTTTTTCCTTAGTATAGGGAAACGTTATGCTTTTGTGGCCAACTTGTTGAATTCATTATTTATCCTCTTCTTGGATGACCTAATTGAAGTTTTGAAGTGTTACAGTGGATATAAATGAAATACCATTTTGGATGCAATAGAAAAAGGTGTGTACAAGTGCAAAGAAGTGTGTATGAGAATTGTATTGAATATCCAATAGAGATAGTACTAAAGTGTATGAAAGGAAAGATTAATTGTGCTTTAATGCCTCATTCAGTAGAGTGAATTATTGACAAATAGTGTAATCTCTTATAAAAAAAATCTATCCTACTCGAAGATAGTGAACCTCATCAAGTCCTTTGTATCTTGATCTTGGAGTTGGTTGGTGCTTCAATGTTGCAAGTCCTTTGTATCTTTCTCTAAGGTAGTGAACCTTCTTGCAAATATTTTTGGCAATCAACCTTTATATTGTGAGTTAATTCTCACCGTGGTTTTTCCCTCATTGGGTTTTCCACATAGATCTAGTATTCTCCTATTCCTATGTGTTCTTTGATTTGTCTTTCTTTGCTACTAATATGATTAGGAGTAGAACTACTATATCTTTCATTGTTTAAGATTGTTCATCATATTGAGGATTTAAACTAGTATATCTATTTAAGGGTTTGAGTTGAGATAAGAAGGTTGTATTTGTTAAAACTTTCAAGGTTTGAAAGGGATTAAGTTATGTAGACTAATTCACCCCCCTCAATATTTGGGTGGGTTCAACATAGCTAAACTAAAGTCTAAAAGGTAATTAATACTTCTTCTCACTTGGGGAAACTAGCATCATAACAACACCTTCACCACTTTTTTTTGAGCCATCAAAAAAATCTACAGTCCCTCTATGTATTCTTGAGTTCTTATGAGGTGTGGAATAGAGGTATCCTCTTCATGCATGCAATATATTTCAAGACTAGTCTCTTCTACTTTAGTGAATGCATTAATTGAAATGCGTATTCTCATTCATCTAGAAAACAATCAAGAACATCCTTCAAGAGAGTATAAATCTTATGAACATTTCCTTCTTCTTTGTGCTCATGTAATGTACAATTCATGTTAATAGGGTTAGGAATGTAGGTCTCAATGTGTTTTTTTCACTGGGTTCTACTTTGATGGTCAAAAGATCTACTAATGAAGTCATTTTGGTGTTTCCTAGATGAGCAAGAAATATTGATGAAATTATTTCATCAAAATCTCTAAAAAATTTATCGTGTTCAACTCTTGCAATATTTCATCCTTTATTTGGATTGATTTAATAGGGAGGGAATGTTGGAATATTACAACAATTGATAGTTTATAGAATAGATAAATAATAAAAAAATAATAATGTTAGTTTAGTAATAAGTAAATAATGTTTTTGATTGATTAAGCATGGAAAGGGCCCTAATCCCTTATAGAAGCAACAAAATAGACTAGAGAAACAACATCCAGATAGAACAACAAATCAAAGGAGAACCACTTCCCCTCACCCAACTAACCAAAAAATAAACATCAACCTATACCAACAAAATCAAAAGATATAATCCTATCAAGGATCCAATAGAGTTTTAACTAGACCATATTATCATCTATCCAAAAAATAAGGTTATATAGGTATAACCTAATTAGAGTAATCAAAAAGTTCTTGATGTTCAGATCATATGTAAAACTTACATACAAATGGTTCAATCTTATCAAGCCTTTGCAAAAAAAAAACTAAAGATCCAAAACACCTATTAACAACAAACATCCAATAATAAATCCAAATAGGAAACAAGGATTAAGCATCCTCCATAAGGCTCCAAGCCTTCTTCAGGTCCTCCATAGTATCCTTGAGGATATCCTTGATTTCCATCTTCACTGATAAATCAGCTTCTTCCTTATTCCTTTCTTTCTTCTGTTGTTTTTTATTTTACCCTATCTCAAGATAGTAGCCATCACTTCTTTTTTTGTCATCCCATCCATAACCCTACAAACATTCAACATAGTATTCTTAATTACCTAGAACCTATTAGAGTTGTCTTCTTTCTGCATCACTTTCTTAAGAAGCTCTATTCTTTCTTCCAGCATTTCCATTCTTGTTTCTCCATTTTCACTTTCTTATCTTTCAAGCAATCTTCATTACCACTGGTACCCATATTAACATCTATATCAACTAGGTCAATAGGGTCTTCAATATCCTTTCCTTTTTCTTCAAACATTGTAGCACCCTCCTCCACATCATGCTCTTCCTCTTGTTGATTTATTCCTTCTTCCTCCTCTTGACTCAATTCTTCAACATCATCAAATCGTGAAACCTCTTCCTCAGAGATCCCAACACCTCCCAAACTATCACACACATACTCTTCATTTTGAATAGGACAACTGAAAGGGGGATGAATCAGTTGTCACAAAATTAAACCTTTAATTCATTCATCAGAAATAATTCTTAATGTTACTTATATGATTAATCATCAAACTCCAATACAAAAACTCAAATCCAACACATAAACACAATAACACCAAATTTACGTGGAAAAACCAATGAGGTAAAAACCATAGTTAGGATTAACTCACACTATAGAGAATATCAAAACTAATTACAGGAGGCTCACTACCTGAAGTAAGGATTACTACTTGAAATAAAGCTCACTGCCTAAAATAAGGACTCATTGTCCAACAGGACTAACAACTAAGAGGGATCACTACCATAGAGATACAAAGAAGAAAAATAAAACTTGTTAAAGAGATACTACAATCCCAATGCAACAAAAGATTCCACTGCAATCACTCGATCTACTTGTATGAATGATAGAGTTCACCTTTTGCTCACTGCATCTTGAAACTTAACATTAAGCTTCACACTGATCCACCACACCCACAACACACACACACATTGAATAAAATCAATGTCACATATAACTACACTTTCTCTTTTCTCTTATTACTCTTCTTCTTCACTCTTGTATATTTTCCATCACTAACTCATCTTGTATTTATACCATCTTCAACTTTGAAACTTATCCAAAGTCGGCCATCCAAATCCAAATTAAAATTAGCTCAATGTCAAAACATCCTAAGGTGGAATTAGAATGAGGGTGACCCAAACACACACTTCATATGGACCCAAATATATCCAACATGCTTCATCAACTTCAAAAGTAGTATTTCAAACAAGGTCAACCAAACTAGTGTAAAACATATAAAACCATTAAGAATGAGCATTCCAAATGTTGAAACTATCTTCAATACAATTAGGGAAACTCAACTTTTGAACTACAAGTCATAAGACTTCATCAAAGAGAATATGAACCAACAACATTTATTTGAACCTCAACCAGAAACATAAAAAACTACAGTTCACAACTAGTGAACACAACTTGCACTGAACAACAAATCAAAAACCAAAAATCTGGATATAGCATCTTCTAACAACCATGAACAACATATTTGAACTGCAAAAACATAGGATCAAGTTTGGACCAAAACCTGAAGCAACCACTGAATACCTGTAATATATCTTCATTACAATTTTCTCAATATCCTTGACATATACAACCAACAATAACTAGTTGATAACCAGTTGACCTGTTGACATCAATGACAACACCTTCAATCTTTTCATTCTTGCAACAATCTCCCCCTTTTTCATTGATGACAACACATGATGTGAAAAACCATCAAAGACAACATACTAGCTCTAAATACACTTTATGTTTTCCCCTTGGTAGAAAATCTCTTACATGCTTCCTTTCCTTTCACATGCTTATTTTCACATGCTTCTTCTCCCACCTTGACATCAATGGAAAAGGAAAAATAAAATCTTACATTGATTTCCCCTTTAACATGAAAAACAAAATACTCATGATGGTAACACCTGATATTACCTACCCCCTCGAGAGGTAGCCACGAAAACATTAGTCCAAAAGAAGGATAGATCCATAGATCCACTGGACTGATACATCTCCAATGCATCTAGTTCAAGAAAGGAGGGGAAATAACCCCTAACTTCTCTTGGAGATACTCAAAAGTATCTTTAGGAAGATCCTTCATGAAAATATCAACAATATGATCCCTCATTAGAACATACTCAAGCTTTAATTCATTCTCCATGACCTTCTCTCTCAAGAAATGATATCTGATAGATATATGCTTCATCCTCGAGTGCATCACTAGATTCTTTGAAATGTTAATTGCACTTGTATTATCATAGAAAATAGAAATGGAATCATCATATACCACTGTGATATCTTTCAATGTATGTTTCATTCATAGAACTTGTGTACAACAAGATGCAATAGCAATATACTCATCTTTAGCAGTAGACAAGGAGATTGAATCTTTCTTTTTACTCGACCATGCCACCAATGTGCATCCAAGAAAGAATGCACCACCACTTTTACTTTTTTTTTCATCTACACATCTAACCCAGTATGCATCTGTATAGGCACCAAGTGTAAATTCAATATCTTTAGGATACCGCAATCCATAATCTAGAGTGTTATTCAAATATCTTAAAATTATTTTAATGGAAGCAACATGTGTTTCCTTAGGATCCTCTTGAAATCTAACCATAAGACAGAAAAAATGCATGATATTCGGTCTTGTAGCAATCAAATGAAATAGTCCACCAATCATAAATCTATAGTTTCTTTGATCAGCCTTAGGTGAATCGTCATCTTTACCCAATTTACAACCAGTCACCATAGGAGTACTTACTCGTTTGGAACCATCCCTCCCAAACTTCTTCAACATCTCTCTCACATACTTAGACTATGAAATAAAAATTCCTTTCTCTGTCTGATTAATCTATAGCCCAAGAAAGAAATTCATCTCCCCAAACATAGACATTTCAAATTTTTTTACATCTCTTCCACAAACCTTTTTCCTATATTTTGATTTCCTCCAAAGATAATGTCATCAACATACACAACTACAATCAAGATTTTGTCATTTTCAATATTAAAGTACATATTACTATTTTTTGTACCTTTGTTAAAACCTTGCTAAATCAAATGCCTTTCCAATCTCGCATACCAAGCTCTAGGAGCTTGCTTCAATCCATATAAAGCTTTCTTCAATCTACACACCATATCTAGTTGAATTGTCAACTAAAATCCTTATGGTTACTACATATAAACTTCTTCTTCTAGCTCACCATTCAAAAATGTTGACTTGAAATTCATTTGATATACCTTAAAGTCTTTATGAGAATAAAATTCCAAGAACATCCTTACAGCTTCCATTCTTGCTACTGAAGCAAACATTTCTTGAAAATCTATACCTTCTACTTGTGGGTAACCCTTACACACAAGCCCTTGTTTGCTTCTAACCACTTCTCCATTCTTATTAAACTTATTTTTGAATACCCACTTTGATCCAATGATGTTTTTGTCTACCAGTCTTGGGACCAATTCCCAAGTTTGATTCTTCTCAATCCACATAAGTTCTTCTTTCATTGCTTCCTTCTAATGTTCATCTTTACAAGCTTCACTTACAATCTTTAGTTCAATATTAGAAAGCAAACGTATTTTGACTTAAGCAGTAGCTCTTCTTCTAGTTAGCACACCTTTTGTCTTATCACCAATGATCTGATCTTCTAAATGATTCTTCTGCACATATTTAGGCATCTTAGGAGACATCACCAAAGCATATTCTTCTCTTTCATTATGTTCATCCCACTTCTCTTGCTCATATTTTTCCTGTTCTTCCATAATTTCTTCTATTCTTACACAATCATGTTCATTAGATACATATCCATCAATGTCAATAGAATTCTTTAGTCTCATCAACCTTAACATTAGAGCTTTATACTGTAGACACTAAAAAAATTTCTTAGTCTGCAAGCGTCATATTTCTTGGTCGTTATCCTTCAATAATTGAATAATTTTAATTATTCAATTATGCTTGATCGCATTCCTCTATTAATTAGATAATTTTTAATTATTTAATTAATTCACTTTCTAATATTTATTCTATCCTGATTAATTAAAATTATTTAATTGTGTCACTAATATACCTCCTTTTCTTCAATAATTAAATAAATCATTATTTATTTAATTATTTATCTTTCACCATCTGTCTATAGTTAGATAATAATTATTATTTGACCCTTTTATTCTTCTATAATTAAATAATTGTCAAAATTATTTAATTATGTGTCATTCTTCTCTTTTGAATAAATAATTCAAATCAATTATCCATGTATAATTTCCATCTCCCCATATAATTAAATTGATTTCACAATTTGATTAAATGCTCCTTTTTCATTTTCTCCAAATAAATAATTCGAATGAATTATTTATTTTCCACTTGTCAATTTCCCCCATTTTCAAAAAAAATAATTTAAAACAAATTATTTATGCACCTCTTTTAGTCAAAGATACCCTATCATTAATCCCTGTCATAGCCTTGATTTTTTTCATAGTCGTCAATGCCATAACTGTCATAGTCCTCCCATGAATAGCATATTTTTGGTGCATCAATTCTTGATGGTCGATCTTGGCATCTTTCTAGAAGCTCAAACTAGACCATCCATTCAAATGGTTTATCTATAAAAGCAACCTCCATCTCCCATTTCCAACTAAACAACCATATTTTCTTCAACTTTCTTGCTTGCTATTTGTAGGTACTTGCACAAGTTTACTATGAAATCTAAGGGAAAAGATTGCATAAGAAGAAGAGGGTGATCAAGAGAAGTGATTCAAGATTAAGTATGGGGACTGTTTTGATTTCATGTTTTCCTTTCCTTATGCTTTCACTATTTTCTATTGTTTAGGTTTCGTTAATAGTCTAGAGCTCTTGGCTATCACTTTTTCTAGGCTAGGAACTCTCTAACCCCAACTTACATTAGTGAATCTAACATCAATAGTAGTTTTGAAAAAAAATTGTATGGTTTTTGCTTATTTTTGCATATTTTGGGTACAAAACGACATTATTGATAGTAGCAACAACACATTTTCCAGGAAGTGACATATTTGACAAATGCAGTGACACATTTGACGAGAAACAACACATCTACAGAGGAAATCCGTGGATGGGAGAATTTGAATTCAAAAACATGATTCAATCAATCCTTTGTGATGCAATGCAATGACACAACTAAAGAAAAGGACACATTTGTCTGCTAGGTATAAATTTTAGTTTTAGCATCTTTTTTCATTTTTCTTTTCATTTGTGCAAATAGAGTAAGGTTTTTGGGTTACTATTTTTTGTTTGCAGCATGTGGCATTGAAGTGGAGCTCCCAAAATTGCTTCTCTTGGAGCAACAAAAAAAATCAAGCTCTTAGTTTAAGCTTTTTAAGTTTAGTTTTATTTCTTTATTTTTCTAGCTTAGTTAAGATCTTAATTTTTGGACTTTTAGTCTAGCTCTTAGTCTTTTGTGCTAGCAATTTTTTGTAGCTTTTTTTTTGGTACAAGATCATTTTGTGAAACTACTAATACATGGTTTTGTAGGTTCGAATGTCCAAGGCTTTATTTTGAAAAAATCTTGTTTGTTTTAGATTAGATAACACTTCGTTTGGTGCTCTAAAAAGAATGACTTTCTTTTTCACATAGATTTAATTGGGGGGTAAATGAGCCACATGTCTTATTGTTTGAAGAATTGTAGGTATTATACTCTCATCTTGTGCAAACTCGGTGATCAGAAAGCCAAAACCATCTAATTTTTTGTTCACCCATTAGAGGGACTACCTTGGTGGGAAAAAGTACTCACCCCAAGGGAATGACCCAAAGTGGTAATAGGCTAAATCCAAGCCCTTCCAAGACACTATAAATAAATGTGCTTCCTAATTAAATTCAGTTAGCAATAGGTGTGGATGTGCCATGTCGACAAGTGCCACCCTCAGTATCCCCGTGAGCTACGTTAAAATCCTTCCTTAGGGAAGGACTAGGAGGCCTCTTGAATAGCATAGTCTTGAGCTAATCTTTCCACATGTATGGCCACCTTGAATGGATTCCCTTACTAGAAACCTCTTATTTTTAGAAGCCAAAATCCTTCTATTTGATGATGCAAGAGCTCGAACCTTTGAAGTTGTCCCACATACTCACAGTTCTTAGTAGAGATGGAAAATTCCTTTTTGAGGGATTTCAAACTTGGTATGCTTGAGAAGTGAGTGCATTGTAAGGGGAAGCCTATGCTACCAAGTTCCTAGGTCATCTGCTCTGAATAAGCACAGTTGGAGAAATCCAAGTGGGAACTCAGCAAATATTATCTTGGCCAACCATAGGATCATGCTTGTCTTTTTGAAATCAAACATTTTTACAAAAAAACTAGACCAAAACAAAGTGCTTGATACTATTTGTTGTGTTTTCCAATCATATTTCTTCATAAACAATCAAAATCTAGATCAAAACCATTTTGAAAACCTCATCTATCAAAACAAGATTCTAGAAAATCGCAACTGTCAAACACAGAGCCGCAACTATTACTATGAACTACAAATAAAACCTAGAAAATTGCAAATGACTTTCTAAATCGCAATTGTTGAAAATAGAGCCACACCTGTTAACCTGAATCACAACTATGTGATGCATTTGCTGAAAATTGAACTACATTTTTTTGTTAAACAAAAATCCCTAAAATTAGTATCCAAAATCTGATCAAAATAGTTTCACACTAACCTCTAACTTCTAAACTAGATACTTGCAAGATTCATCACCTCATTCTAGCATTGGCATTAGGAATACATTGCATTATAGATTATCTCCCTCCTTCCTTTACATTGCATTAACCAAACTTTGATCCTTAGGTTGCATTTAGGCTTTTAGATTTTGAACATAGGAAAACCTTTAATCTTTTGGAAAATTCTTGGTCACATACTCTATTTGTCATTGAATATTATCCTTCATATTATCAATCCTTGTCATTGTCACCCTAATCACATTTGAGTCTTAAGCCTTTGTCCTAGCTTTGACTCAAACTTTGTCAAAATTATCTCCTTGGTTACCACAATACATCAATGACAATTGGAATTTGTGCCTTGGGTTCACATTAGCTTGATTTTCATCTTTTGTTTAAAATTTTAGGATTCCCTTTGCATCTATATTGCATCCTTATACCCCAAAATACAAAATAAAAACATAGCTTAATTTCATTTTAACCTTAGTTGCACCACTACCTTTGATCATTCACTTAGCATCATTTACTCTCCACTATCTTGGTCTACCTTTGGTATCCTTTGCATCGATTAGTCTCATTTAATCTCATCCTTTAGTCATTATCATCCTTGTATGATCATCTTGCACCCTTATATCCCAAAAAATCACAAAAACATAGCTTAGTCTCATATCATTTGGTCATCCTCATCCTTGCATATCATATCCTTTGGTCATAGGCTCTTTATCATTCTACCATTTCTTAATCTTGGTATTAGGTGCATCCTTATATTAAAAAAAATCCAAAAAAAAGCGTAGCATAGGTGCATACCTTCCATTGCATTGACATCTCTTAGGATTCATACAATCCACCACCATGTCTTACATTCACCTTGATATGTTTTCTAGTCAAGTTGAATACAAATTACTTAACATTGGTTAGTCCCAACAAGCCATAGACTTCAAAAGACAATACCTTGAATCCAAATACCAAGAACCCACAACCAATAGTCAACCATCCATCTATTCCTCTTACTAAAAACCCATAAAATCTAGTCCTGCATCCATCTACCCTCACTATCAAGAGTCCCTTAGCACAATCCATGGCATTAATCCACAACAAAAAACCATTAATCACCCTTATCCTAACCTTGACAACGGAAACCAACCTTCCACTAGTCCATTCTAGGCCTCTACATCCTATCCTAGTCCATCATCCCTCATCCCATTCCAAGTATCCACATCCTATCCTAGTCCATCATCCACTAATTCATTCCTATTCACTCCATCCCAAGCTACATGTATTCATGAAAATACATTTGGTCATGGTCTCCAAAATCACATCGCATTGCCTACACCGTGGGATACATGTCAAAAGAAAAGTCCAAAGCATAACATCATACCTTCACCTTCATGTCAAGATCAAAGTATTCCATCCCATGACCCCTTCCTAAATTCCATCCAAGAACTCCTAGATAATCATAGCATCCAAAATATACCTATCTTTGATCAAGATCCCATTCCTAATCATGTCATCCAAGAAAAACCTATTTTTAACCAAGATCCTACCCTTGAACATGAATTCCAAAATGATCCTCTCATTGACCTTTATTCCATTCATGATAAAAAAATTGAATTTCATCCTATCCAAGTACCAAACACATCCATTTCCCAAGATAAGACACTTTCCTCCTTTGGACACAAAGATAATTAAACAAATAACATGGATCAAGTCAAACAAGAACATAAAAAGGCTACTATGGATCAAGAAGAACTTAAAGAAGCTACCATTGATCAAGTCAAAGAAGAAGATAAAAAATATACCATGGATCAAATCGATATCCCAAATGATCAAGAAGAAACAAGCATGATGAATGATAACACCAAAATATCATATCAAATACGAACATCTACCTTTGTCAAAGTAGACTTTTTTGCAGATGAGAAAATTATGAGTAATGATTTCTAGCTAAATAATGAGGGGTTCTCATCTTTCTTTCAAAGTAAAAATACCTCATCGCAAATAGAATATGTCAAAGCATGCAGTATCAAGGAAAAGGACTAGGCCTACATGAGTAGGGTATTATAGAACTAGTACAGTTTTAGGAAAATTCTATACATCAAGATCTTGGCTATTCTTCAGTCAGAGAATCAAATGTTGTTAGTGGTACCTACTCGATATTGGGGGGAAATTTATCTGATACAAACATAAAAATGAGGTCCATGAGTAGTTATTACCATAGGATTGCTTCCAACACTCCTTCCATCCACACCATAGATTCTCATTCCTACATGAACAAACCTTCTATTTGGAATCAACAAAAAGAAGATTATTAAAAATCCAAAGTACAAAATTATCAAATGTTAAAGGCCATTGAATCAAACAAAAATCCAAGTGGACAAATGAAGTTAAAATGGATCCAAAAGAAAAATAGATCAAGAAAATAAAATATTCCAAATCGAAAAGTCAATAAACATGTGGAGCCACAAGAAAAGAGGAATCCCACATATAATAAATGTCCACCTCCTTATAAATGCTCATCATGCAAGGCATATAAAATTGTTGGTTCCAAACTCTATCCCAATCAAAATTTCAAACTCCATCATCCACCATCCCAAGTTTGGAAAATAAAAATGGCTACATCCAAACGTCTAAATAATCCTTCCATGGCTATCATCATCCATCATTCCAAAAATCATACCTCACAAATCTATCTCATCTTGGCAGCAACTCTTTATCATAAGGACTCCCATGGTACTCTATCATGATGTGCATATTTTGTTAAGGCCAACTCTAGTATCAGAAAGGATCAAAATGACATTGATCAGGTGTATGCAAGTTCTATGATCCTGACAAGACAACTACTCGATAAAGGTCACTATTGGCATATCATGACACTAGTATCTACATCAACACCATCAAAGGATTCATAACAATCAACGATCATCTAGAACATCAAGTTGATATAAAAGATCAAAAGAATAGTCACCCTGATGAAAACCTAGCAAATAGGCATCTTGTGTGGCATCAAAAAATCAAAAAATAAAAGAAAAATAAAAAATAAAAATAGTCACCCTAATGAAAACTTGGAAAATAGGCATCTTGTGTGGCATCAAAAAATGAAAAAAATAGAAAAAAAAAAAGAAGAAAAAAAGAAAAAATAGTAAAGATAAAAATTTCATCCAATAGTAAAAACCATTTTTATGGCACTTTGGATAAGCACCATGATGAAAACTTGGCAAATAGGCATCTTGTGTGGCATCAAAAAATGAAAAAAATAGAAAAAAAAAAAGAAGTAAAAAAGAAAAAATAGTAAAGATAAAAATTTCATCCAATAGTAAAAACCATTTTTATGGTGCTTTGGATAAGCACCATGATGAAAACTTGGCAAACAGGAATCATGTGTAAGAGCAATTATCTATGTGGATCATTACACTTGGGGGAAAGTTATCTCATCTTCCATTCCTTTCTCATAAATTTCTATCTATCCAATCCATATCATTTACATCCATTTTCCCACCTACTTTATATTGATAAGGACTAGGGTACAAACATAAATCATGCTTTGGGAAAATTCTTGACATGTATATCCTTTGGTCATACACTATTCATGAAATATCATGTTATTTCCTTCATGGAATTTATCCAAACCCATACCTCAAATACAACAAATTATTCCTATGTGAAATAGTCCTTGGAGATCATATGATACTTCTTCCAACCAATAATCCTCATGTCTCCTATCATTTTCCAAAATAAATCCATTATCCTTCCATACCTATTATTGGACTTGGTTTTCCCTTGTCATTGGTTTAAGGATTCTAATCCACTTATCCAAGTTCCCTCCATAATCCCATCTAGTCCTAAGGTTAGTCATTCCAAATCCAACAAGCCTAATCCATACATCTTGCTCTGCACTCTAGTGTGTCATCCAAAATATTCATTGTCTTTGTTTCTTGCCTTGCTGCAAACCTTGATATTTTTGTCACATTATCATCAATGGGATATGTCTTTTCCAATCCTCACATTGTTTTGGGATGTGTTCTTCCCATATCAAACAACATTTCCATCATGATCATCATCACCTATCAATTGCTTTTCAGCTTGACTAGGGGCAAGATCATGTTTGTCCTTAGATCCTTGTGCATGCATGCTTGGTTTATTGTAGGTATCTTTCACATGCATTTTCCTTGATCCTTATAGTTATCATCCATAACAAAGTCTCATCGTCCATAATAAATCTTTGTCATCCTTCCCATGGCCTGAAGACCATCAAAATTTAGCATCATTCGCTTTCTTAACCATCCATTAATCCCCTCATGCATAATAAGTTGGTCCTGCACCTGATTGGGGGAATTCCTTGAATTATGTCTTTATGGGATCTGTTAGTGCCATTTCTGGTTTTCTCATTGTCTAGTTGTGTACTCTGGTTTTTCATGACTAAACTTTAGCTATGGGGTGTCTTTCATTTTAGCACATGGGTTAAATGGGCTCCCACAAGGGTTGAGCCCAAGCGTGCTAGTTTTGATCTACAAGGGGCGGCCTATGTTAGGGTTTCCTGGTTTTTCTCTTTTCCTTTTTTTTGGGTTTTTATTCCGGTTCCCGTTTCTCTTTTGCTTGCTTTGGTTTTTCTTTCGGAATCGGGGGCGGAACGGATGCTTGAAGGGAACTAGAACTTCTCCAATTCTGAGGTTCTAGTTTGTTCACGCATCCATCCCGTCCCGATTCCATGTGTTTGGTGTTCCTTTTTCTTTCTTCCTTACGGCGGTTGGTTCTTTTCCTCTGTCTCTTCGCTTGTCTTTTGTTTTGTTTTCTTTGGCGGGGCAGGATCGGGATGGGAATCATTTTTGGAACCTTCTTCATGTTTCCTATCTCGGGTTTTGTCCCGCTTCGGCCCGCGGCTTCTTTTTCTCGTGTCAGTTCTGGCTCGCCTCGCGGTCTTTTCTTTGGCGGGGGCGGGATAGTTTTCAGCCCAAGTCCCTTTTGTTCCTTTTGTTCCCCGTCTCTTTCCTGGTCCAGCTCCGACCTGTTTGGTTCCCGTCCATTTTCCTTTTTGTTTCATTGACCTGTCTGCCCAGTTTA
This sequence comes from Sequoia sempervirens, assembly GCA_007258455.2. Classification (NCBI taxonomy): domain Eukaryota; kingdom Viridiplantae; phylum Streptophyta; class Pinopsida; order Cupressales; family Cupressaceae; genus Sequoia; species Sequoia sempervirens. The sequence continues at coordinate 48,805 of VDFB02291244.1, read as the reverse complement.
TTCTAACTTAAGTGGTTCCCCTGAGCCCCATTTTCCATTCGTTACCGACCCATAGCTACCATTTTTACCGGCCCCACTTCTTCTTCACTGTGACTTTCAGCTTTTTGGTGTAACCTCTCGGCAACTCTTATCTGTCCCCGAGGTTCTCTTTCTTTTCGGCCTGGGTTGGTTGTGTCGGGGAGATGTCTCCCCGACTCCTTTGTGTCTCACCGATGGGCTTTCCTTTCGTGTGGTTCCCGTTCGGGGTGAGGTCCTCCCGACTCCCCTTGGTTTCCTTGAGTTCCTTTTTGCTGCCCTCCATTCTGCCTTCGGCATGACTCTTTCGGTTCGGGGTGACATCTTGGCGACTCCGTGTTCTCTCCCCGAAGTCTCCATCGGCCTATGTTCTTTGTGTCGGGGAGATGTCTCCCCGACCCCCGCTTGTCTTCCCGACTGTGGTGGCCCCCTTTGCTCTTCGGTGTGACTTCCCTTCGGCAGGACTTGGAACTCTCGATATATCTCTTGGCGAATCTGTTATGTCTTGCCGACGGTGTCTTGTGGTTTGCTTTCGGTGTGGGTGGCACCTTTCGTTGAGATGTCTCGGTGATGTCATCTTGCTACGCCGACCGGTGATGGAAGACTTGATGCTTCGGGGAGACTTGTGTTTCGGTGTATGTCATAGCGATGGGGTCGTGTCTTGCCGACGGTGATTCAATGTGTGGCTTTCGGTGAAGGTCTTATCTTCTCTCGGCGAACAAGTTTCTAAGGGTCTTCTCGGTATAACAGTGAAGTGTCTACATGACTTCTCACCGATGATTGTGTGCTACAGCGACATACATTTGGCAGGTGATTTCATCGGTGAAAGAAGTTATAGGACACAGCGACTTAAGTGGTGTATAAAGATCTCTTCGGTATGAGCTTGGGTCTTCGGCGAGTGACCTTCGGTCTCGCCGATGGAACATAAAGTGGTCTTTGTCGGCGTGAGTTTTGAATCGTCTTGGCGACACTGCATGAAGGAAATATCTTTCGGTAACACACTGTGACTTCGCTGTGATGTCTGGCCGACTTGGCCATCTCTCCCCGACTCTATGGTGTTTTCAGTGTCACATGTGGATTTCGCTGTATGGTCTCGCCGACATTGTGATCTCCTGCCGACTTTGACGGGTGTTTGGTGCAGCATGTTTCCTTCGGCCAGACGTTTCCCCGAGTTCCTTCTGTCTGGCCGATATGCTTGGCTCTTCGTTGTAGTTGTTTCTCTTCACCTTGAGGTCTTCCCGACACTGCTATCTCTCGCCGATATGAGCCTCTCCACGCGGTGCGTTAAAGCCCGAGCTACTAATGGAACATCAATGCGCACATGCAGATGATGAACGGTGATGTTTTAATTTGAGCGATAAAGGTGCCCGATGTTTGTCTGAAGACCAGTATGCAGTGCGATCTAGTGGAGGACTTGTCTCAGCGGTCCGATGAAGATTTAAAGGCGACCGCCCGATCTCTGATGATCAACGGTCGAGTTTCATACTAGACCACTGTTAGGGTTTCTGTGTTCGCGCCAGAAGCCTGGTGCATTCATGGCGATAGAGAGTTGGTCGCTGGCTCCACGAACCAGCATTCATGGCGACGCGGCTCTGGTACAAGGATGGCATGGCTCGAGTATGGACGCGGATTTGGCGGCGGATTTGACATCGATTGCCTGGCTTCTTTCGTGCGGGAGTGTCTTTCCTGCAGCAACCCGACCAATGACATTTATGAGGCCAGAGAAGTAGTTGAAGAACATGGCGATTAGGGTTTGACATGGCGCTGATGTGGCTCTGAGCTGGATGGCATTTCCGGAGCTGTTTAAAAGGAACTTCTGAATCATTTGTAAGGGTCAGGGGCCAGAAGTTAGAACAAAAATCTGAAGAGAAGAGCACTAAGTCACAGAGTCAGGTTTTTACCAGATTTTGAGGTTTAGGGTTACAGTCTGTAAATTGTGAGGTCTTGGACACATGTATGAATCTGAATGTATAGATTGAGATCTTTAAGTCTCTCCTTTGTATTGTGCATATGGATTGTTAATGAAAGTTGATCAAGGATCACTTATTTAATCATTTTAATGTAACGTTTTACTGTCTGTTCTGGTTGTTGCTCTTATTCAAGGAATAAGTTAAATGCTTTAATCATATCAGAGATTCATATGTATGATAGGAGGATTTGATAAGTATTCTTATAGATCTGATCACTAGTTGTGAGACTAATAAGGTTAATCTTGCAAAGACTTTAATGTCCAGAGTAATGGTTCCTTCTATTTGCAGATTATTGTGACTCCTAGCCCAGTGGATATGGCACTAATTTGATATATGCTATTTTTCTTTAGGGTTCTAGTCTTTTTGCTCAAGATCAATCATTTTATTTAATCAATCTTGTTTGATGTCTTGCCCTACCTCCTGGTTGCTACAAGTATTGTGTTACTAGGAATCTAGCCATATTTGAGGTTCTCAATACTTGGCATCAGGAATCATCTGCTATAAAAAGCAATGTCTAGTCTTATTTGAGGCATTGTGTGGGTATACCCGCCCTGGTTTTGCAGAGCCTAAAGTGCAGAAGATCTCAATCTTTGACTAAATCTTGTCAGTTGGTCCAGGTCCTCCGAGCTGCCCTTGACTGGAGATGGCTACTCCATAGGTAGAATAGGAGACCAACTTGGTTGCTCATTAAAAACAACCAACAAGATCCTATACATGGTATCAGCATTTTAAAACATCAAAAATCCAAAAAATTCATAAAACATCAAAATCCAAAATAATCATAAAATCCAAAAAAATAATAAAACATCAAAATCTAAAAAATAGGAGAAAACTCCAAAAACTGAGTCTAAGTCTAAGTCTAGGTCAATTTGTGTTAGTAATATTGAACTACGAGGTCTTTGTGCATTACTACATAGGAAAGGCCATATATTGATGAGCCCCTAAGGCCCTCTAGGTTAGTCTTTTAGGGTTTGTCGAGTTAGTCAAAATAAATTAGATGCCATCAACTAAAACATGAGATCATCATCTGAACTTCAAACACAAATCCCAAATCAACAAACAAATTTAACCAACAGAATCCTTCAACTAGTCAATCATCTTATCATCACTAGTCCTATATCAGAATGGGGAATTATGTTGTTCATCTCATTCAATCCTATGCTTATCTTTTATCAAGATGTGTCTTTCCTGAGATTAGACTTTGTCAATTTGATCATTCACTTTAAGCAGGATGTGTCCTTTTCATTAGGTGTCTTGTCAACACTTGTCACTTGGTCAAATTTATCAGATGTGTACCTTTCTCTAAAATAGGATGTGTTTTATCCTATAGTTGGGTATCGTCTCATTGCTTGATCAAATCAATCAATCTTTGTCAACCTATCGATCAAATCAATTTGTCAACTTTTGTCAATTATCAATCAAACCTTGTCAAACCTATCAATAAATCTTTATCAAATCAATCAATCTTGTCAATAATTTCACTCATCTTTCCTTATTCAAGATATGTCCTTCCTAAAGCTAGGAATGATCAATCAAATCAATTTCTCAACACGTATCCAACTTATCAATCATTCCTTGTCAACTTTCCAACCAAACTCAATCAACTCGGTCAACCAAATCAATCATATCAAAACTATTGGAAAGCACTATCTCTACTAGAAAACACTTTAATGGTCTAGATTTGTCTTATCTTTTTTATTGATCTTCGGTCATGTTACTAGTTACCTTGAGGATTTCCTATTATGGGATTTAGAGGGATGATGATGGATCATGACCTCTTTTTTTTGCTTGTTTGCAATTTGTCTTGGCAAAAAGACTAGGATAATTGAGTTCTTAGTATGAGCCAGGGTATTCCTTGTCTTTTGAATGCTTGTCTCTCGCAAGTGGTCACCTTGCACACCTTGGTTTATGTCATACCATAGTTTTTGTGGTCCATTTGTGACATTTTTTATGCCCAATGATGATAAATATAAAAATGTAAGCATGAAAGTTGGCTCCCTTGTCATTTCACGTCTAGCTTTTCATCCCCATCTTCCTTTTCTTTTTGGCACTAACATCCATCCTCTCCATGTTAATATTTCTTCTATCCTTCATCCTCTAGTCTTATCATCCATTTGAAAGCACATTTGCATTCTTTGAACCCACATGTCCTCTCGAGGGGGCATATATGTACCTTGATTTCACTGGGGCATCTTGGGGCATGTCTTGACTAAATTTATTTGCCACAACATGATGAACTGCATTATGTCAAAGAGGCAAAAAATGTAGACACTGAAAAATGTCCTAAGTTTGCAAGCGTCATTTTTCTTGGTTGTTGTCCTTCGATAATTGAATAATTTTAATTATTCAATTATGCTTGATTGCATTCCTATATTAATTAAATAATTTTTAGTTATTTAATTAATTCACTTTCTAATCTTTATTCTATCTTGATCAATAAAAAATCTTGATCAAATAAGATTATTTAATTATGTCACTAATATACCTCCTTTTCTTCAATAATTAAATAAATCCTTATTTATTTAATTATTTATCTTTCATCATCTATCTATAGTTAGATAATAATTATTGTTTGACCATTTTATTCTTCTATAATTAAATAATTGTCAAAATTATTTAATTATGTGTCATTGTTCTCTTTTGAACAAATAATTCAAATCAATTATCCATGTCTAATTTTCATCTCCCCATTTAATTAAAGTGATTTCACAATTTGATTAAATGTTCCTTTTTCATTTTCTCCAAATAAATAATTCAAATGAATTATTTATTTTCCACTTGTCAATTTCCTCCATTTTTGAATATATAATTTAAAATAAATTATTTATGCACCTTTTTTAGTCAAAGATACCCTGCCATTAATCCTTGTCATATCATTCATTTTTGTCATAGCCATCAGGCGTCATAGTCATCGAAATCATAACTGTCATAGTCCTCCCATGAATAGCATATTCTTGGTGCATAAATTCTCAACTGTCGATCTTAGCATCTTTCTAGAAGCCCAATCTAGACCATCCATTTGATTGGTTTTTTATAAAAGTGGCCTCCCTCTCCCATTTCCAACTAAACAGCCATATTTTTCCAACTTTCTTGCTTACTATTTGTAGGTACTTGTACAATTTTACTAAAAAATTTGAGGGAAAATATTGTATAAGAAGGAGAGCAAGAGAAGTGATTCAAGATTAAGCATGGAGAGTTTTTATTTCAAGTTTTCCTTTCCTTATGCTTTCATTGTTTCTCTTGTTTAGGTGTGGTTAATAGTCTAGAGATGTTGGTTGTCACTTGTTCTAGGCTAGGAACTCTCTAACCCCATCTTACATCTACAATATTTCTTAGTATTTTATTCAAACATTTGTATGCATTTATTTTAGTAGAATATCCAAGAAAAATGCCTTCATCCTTTCTTGCATCGAACTTACCCAAAGTTTCTTCATCTCTTTTGATGTAACACTTACTTCTGAATACCTTGAAATACTTAACAATAAGAATTCTTCCATGTCAAAGCTCATAGGGAGTCTTTGTAATGTTTACTTTTTCTTGAACTTGATTGAATACATAAACAATATGAATACCTTCTTTCCAATAGACTTCCGGTAAACTAGCCTCAATAATCATTGATCTAGCAGCTTCTTGAAGGGTTATATTTTTTCTTCCAACAACTCCATTTTGTTGAGGAGTTCTCGGGGTAGATAATTGTCTCTTTATTCCATGCACTTCACAAAACATATTAAACTCATGGGAGGTGAATTCTCCACCTCTGTCAAACCTTTAGAATTTTATCTTCAAGTTCACTTCATTTTCAACCATACCTTTGAATGTCTTGAATTTATCTAATGCATCTAATTTCTCTCTAAGAAATCTAACCCATGTATATCTAGAATAATAATCAATTAAAAGCATAAAGTACCTTTCACCAAGTATACTTCTCACTCTTGTAGGACCACAAAGATCTGTATAAACTAAATCTAGTAGTTCGGTACTAGACAATTCCTTTGATCTATAATGATTTCTTGTTTGCTTTTAAAACTGACAATTCTTGCAAATAGTATTAATAGGCTTTGTAATTCTTGGTAAATCACTCACAGCTTGAACAACACTAATCCTTTCCAAGTTATCAGAATTCATGTGACACATTCTCCTATTCCATAACCAATTGTCATTAATCTGAGTCATAAAACATCATCCATTAGCACTTTTAATTTGATAGATATTTCCTTAAGGTTTCTTTCCTATAGTAATCAATGTTTCAGATCCTTTTTGAATCTCACATCTCTCATCATTAAACACAAGATCATATCCTTTTCTACACATATGACCAACACTCAACAAATTATTTCTTAAACCATTAACAAAGTAGACATCATTAGTATGATGCTTGCCATCAAAACTTACTGAACCTATCATGTAGGGAAGAGATAACCATACCTTATTTTTTCTCCTTCTCTATAGGGATTTCCTTTACCTATTTTTTAGAATTAGCAAAAGTAGGTTCATCCTTAATCACCAAGAACAAGAATTTATTTTCATCAAAATTTTCATATTCTAAATCCTAATAAGATATACTATCATTCTCATTCACATAGTAAGCTTTGTTAATCTTCTTTCCTTTCTTTTCTTTCTCATATATTTTTTAATTCCTTTTATCTCATTTTGGACACTTTGCAACATAATGACCTATTTCTCCACAACTAAAGCATTTAAAGGGAAAATTACCTTTATACTTACCAGATCCTTTTCTCATCCTTCTCACAAAGTTAGCTTCTATTTCACCAAATTTTTCTTCATCCAAATCTTCAGCTTTTGTAGCTTTAAAAGCAGTCTCTAGTTTGCATCCATTCCTTAAACTCGGCTTCCTCATCTCCTAAGATGTCAAAAATCCTAATAGAAAATCCTTAGTGTGGGTCTTATAATCTATAGTTTTCTCAATAGCACTCACCTTCTCACTGTAAGCATCAAGAAGATTTCTATGAATCTTCTTTACAATCCCGGTTTCATCTATAGTAGCACCAAGTCTTCATATTCCAGCCACTATCTCATCCAATCTTTGTACACAAGCTTTAACATTCTCATCTTCAGACATATGTAGAAGATCAAATTGTGTCTCCAAGTTTTGTAGTTTCACTTCTTTAACTCTTTCATCACCATCATGTGCTCTTTCCAATGCATCCCATACTTCCTTAGTAGTCTTCAAATTTTGAACTTTAATAAACTTGGAATTTTCTAAACTATTCTTCAAGATATACTTCACCTTATTGTTCACTTCATGTGCTTTGATCTCTCCAAGCGTACTTGAACCATTAGTTGGAGGAGTGTATGGATTTTTGTAAGCTTTCTCCACATCATATTCGCAATACTCTAGATATTCTTCCATCAATATTTTTTAGATACCATAACTAATTCCATCAAACCTTGGATAATCATAAATCATTTTTCTAGCCATCTCAGACCTTCCTCGAGCTATTAAGCTCTTCACCAAGAAACCACACTCTAATACTAATTGTTGAATAGGACAACTGAGAGGGTGGTTGAAACAGTTGTCACAGAATTAAAAATTTAATTCAATCACTAAAAAAAAATCTTAATGATGATTAAATGATTAATCATCAAATTCCAATGTAGAAACTCAAATCCAACACATAAACACAATAACACCATATTTACATGGAAAACCCAATGAGGGAAAAACCATAGTGAGGATTACCTAATGAGGGAAAAACCACAGTGAGGATTAACTCACACTATAGAGAACATAAAAAACAATTACAAGAGGCTCACTACCTGAAGTAAGGCTCATTGCCTAAAATAAGGACTCATTGTCCAATAGGGTTAACAACTTGAAGGGATCACTACCATAGAGATACAAAGAAGATAAAGAAGACTTGTTATAAAGAGACTACAATACCAATGCAACAAAGGATTCCACCACAATAACTTGATCTAATTTCATGAATGATAGAGTTCACCTTCTGCTCACTGCATCCAAAAACTCAACATTAAGCTTCCCACTAATCTGCCACACTCGCAACACACAAACACACACTAAATAGAATCAATGTCACATCTAATTGCACTTTATATTTTCTCTTATTACTCTTCTTCTTCACTCTTATATATTTTCCATCACTAACTCATCTTGTATTTATACCATCTTCAACTTTGAAACATATCCAAATTCGGCCATCCAAATCCAAATTCAAATTAGGTCAGCATCAAAGCATCCTAAGGTGGAGTTAGAATGAGGGAGACCCAAACACATGCTTCATAGGGACCCAAATAGATCCAACATGCTTCATCAACTTTGAAAGTAGTATTTCACACAAGCTCAGCCAAACCAATGTAAAACAAATAGAACCATTAAGCATGAGCATTCCAAATGTTGAAACTATCTTCAATACAATTAGGGAAACTCAACTTTAGAACTGCAAGTCATAAGACTTCATCAAAGAGAAATCCAAACCAAAAACATTTCTTCAGACCTCAACCAGAAACACAAAAAACCATAGTTCACAACTGGTGAACACAACTTGCACTAAACAACAAATCAACAACCAAAAATTTGGATATAGAATCTTCTAACAACCATGCAAAATGTTTCTAATCTGCACAAACATAGAAGCAAGTTTGGACCAAAACCTAGAGAAACCACTTAATACCTACAACATATCTTCATTATAATTTTCTCAATATCTTTGACATATACAACCAACAACTAGTTGATAACAAATTGACTAATTGACATCAATGACAACATCTTCAATCTTTTCATTCTTGCAACACTTCAGAGGAGGAATCCTTTTCCTCCTTGGCAACCTTCTTCCCTTTTTTATTTTCCAAAGGCTCCTCCATGTTCATATCATCTAAACTTCTAGATTTTTTGTTATTGTCCAACCCCCTGGACATTTCAAGAGCTAGACAAGTAGACCTATGACCCACAGGGGTAGTAGACCTACATTCAAGGCTATTATCCTGATCATTCAAGATAGTCATAGTGTGGGGGTATGAGCCCAATTCTCTTATTATCAGTTTTTTTTTCTTATTGGTAATAAATAAATAATGTTAGTTTAATGTTAATAAATAAATACATTAATAGTTAGTTTTTGGGAAGTTATTTATGTATGCAGTTGGCACATGAAATTTTTTTATAAGACAATGGAATGCAATGAAATATAATCCTATAAATTCAATCAAATAATCTATTTTATATTTTTAATTTTTGTTCAACAATAATGTAACATGTGAAATTTGATCACCATTTTATTAATTTTCTAGCATTTTTAGTTTACCCATCTATTTAGGGGTGGTAGTTAGTAATGAGAGTAAGTTCAATTCTTGAAAAAAAAATAGATCCTACCAAAACATATCAAGGAACCTATTATATGATCACTCACAATGGTTTTACGCAACCCATAGAGCATAGACACTTCTTTAGAAAACAAATCAACAACCTGAACTACCTTCCAATCTAAAGATACTAGAAATGTTCATACTTTGTTAGTTTATCTATAAAAAAAAAAAAATGTTACCTTAAAATTTTGAAACTCAAGTGATGAAATCCATTGAAATCATTTCTCATTTCTATTTTGGAATAGGTAGGGGTTACAAAAGCTAGTTGGAAATGATTGATCTGTTATTTTTCTAACAAACTAAACATTCTATGGTGTGCTTAAAGACATAATCTTTAAGTACTTTCCATGTGAACATCACCCATATATACTTATAAGTCTTAAAATATCCTTGATGACTAGGCAAAGGAATACCATGAATAGCCTTTATAATCTTATCTTTCATCTTAGATTCAAGTACCAAAAAGACTTTATCCTTATAATAAGTTAATTCATTAACAAATACATACCTATCATCCTTCAATTTTTATTTTAGTTTGTTGATGGGGAAGGTGATTTTAGAATATTATATCAAAACTTGAAACTTCCAATATTTTGTAATCTTAAACACAAAATTTAAAGTGAGTTTTTGTTACAAGTTGTAGGTGTTGTCATTGATGTCAATTGATGGTGTTTTCATTAATGTCAAGGAGTGGATGGTTGCATATGCTACAACTGGTATGTTTATCAGAAGTATTATGATGAATTTCATGAGCCTGTTGTAGCTCATGAATATGTGAATGATACTATGAATGTTATATTTATTTTTTGATGCAAAATGTATAGAAGAATTTCTTACAGTTAGTGGCTTAGGAAGTTTATTTGAAAATATTTAGAGAACACTTTGCATTCTTCCACATTTGAAGATAACATCATGTGGTTTGAAAAATAGATAGAATCAAGTGTGAAGCATGTGTGTTCTTGTGCTCAGAACATATTAGTCACCACAAAATTTTCATGAGTTAGCAGAGTGAAGACTGTGTTGTTGCAGTCATGTAAGGTTCACAAAAATGCTTCACATTTCTTCATAGTTTCTATTGTGGTCATATGACTTTAAAATTCCTATTTTTCTTCTCCCTTTGGGTTTCAATTCTTGAAGTGTGTTGTAAGTCGAGTTCTCAATGTTCCATCTCAAGACTGTGTTTTCTAGGTTTGCAAGAGAATGGTTTTTTGTTTAATTTATTGTGCTAGCTTATTATTGCATGAATTTGTAAAAGGAGGGAATGAAAATATTTTTGAATGTCATTCAATGCTCATTTTGTCATCTATGTGATGTTATCTGGTCTCTCTAATACCGCTTGCGGTTTGGAGTTAATATTTGGTGGGTTAAGTGTTTGCTGGGATGACTTGGCATTCTACAGTGCCAATTTTTTGTGGCATGTATAAGTGTGGGATTGCATGTAGAGTTAAAATAGGTCATGCTTATCTCTTGGCTTGGACTGAATTCAATTTCCATTTCTCATGGATATTTTGGAGTCAACTCATTATGGTCATTGCATGCTTCATGTCATACATTTCAATCTGGTTGATAAGGAGAAACCTTTTTATGCTTGTGGAAGGTATAAATGAAGTATCAAGTGTGTGATTGAAGAAGTTATGAAATGTGGTGTGTGTTTAATGTAAATACTAAAAGTAGTGTATTGAAGGCAAAGGAATGAGTGTGAATATGCAGATAATTATTTGATGTATGTTGAAGGAAATGAGATGAAAGAATAATATAACTGAAGTGTTGAAGGTAGTGAGTTGATAGAAGTATGTAAGTTTGTGCTAGAGGAAATGAGCCAAAGGTAGAAGTGCATATGTGATTGTTGGAGGTAGTAAGAAAAAAGTAGAAGAGTGTAATTGAATTTTTGAAGGTAGTAAGTTGGAGGTAGCAAAGGATTTGTGGAGGAAGTTGTGTACCTAATTCATCAAGTGTTGTATTATGAGGTTGTAGCCTCTTTCTGTAAGCATTGTATTTTGTAGGTAGTTGTAAACTTCCTTTTGTTGAATCCATAAATTGAGTTTTAAATCTTTTTTACCTTTATGAGGTTGGATTTGGAAAGTAGCTTTCTCACCGTGGTTTTTCCCTTGTAGGGTTTTCCATGTAAATCTGGTGTTGTGGGCATGTTTTTGTGTTTTGAATGCTTTATCTAGTCAAGATAGTAATAAGTTTTGATTGATAAGTTTGAATTGGATTAAATTGATGGATCTACTTGTTGGGAAAATGTGTCTCAATCTTGTAATTACATAAGGTATTATTGATACATAAGCATGGGGGGTTGTAGGGGTTTGGGGGTACCCCTATGAGGGGTTTGGGGGATCATCCCTCAGGCAGGTGGTCTAAGTGGTCAAGGGTAGTTCCCTTGAAAGTTAAATTTTATGTATATTTTATTATTGTAAATCTATATCATTCATCATTAGGTCTTAGATCTGACGATTGATATTTTGTTTTCTTGACTTACCCTAGAAGAGAACCCTATGTTATGAGGGTGTTGTATTATTATTGAGTATTGTGATGTATTTTGATAGTTTGATAGTGGTTGTGTTGCCTTTAGATATTTGGTTGGTGATACTCCTGTGAGAAGCTTGTTGTGCATGTATATTATTATCTTTGTGATTTTTGAATAATATATTGGATGGATTTTGGAGTGTGAGGATTTTCTCCCAAAATTATTTTCCCAACTTAAATCACTGTGTCATGGTATGCATGATATTTATGTTTATTTATGTTTAATTTTTTGTAACTGTTGAAAAGATTTGTAATTTTTTGCATTATCCTCCTCTCAAGATTAGTGTAGGAATTATTTTTGCTACCTTAGCTTCCTTTCAAGTGGTATCAAAGCCTAATCACATTTGGCTTTAGTTGTGGGTTGTTGGTATTTTTGAACTAATCAATATTTGAGTGGGAGCTTGTTCAAAAGATATTGTGTAATCTTGTTGTAGAAATTTTTAGATGGCAAGTTCAAGAAAAATAGAGGTAGATAAAAAATTTTGAAATAATTTTAAAATGTGAAAGTATTGAATGCACTAAAAAACTAAGAGGGGGGTGAATAAATTGTACCTTGAAACTTAAAAAACCCTCACAAATATTTAGATAAACATTAATCTAATTAACCCTTAATCTGTTAGAATGATTTTTCATGAAAGTAGATAATAAAAACATAACCAAATCAACACCAGATTTATGTGGAAATCCCAATATAAACTAATATCAACATTGAATAAAATAGGGCTCATTGTCAGAGAGATCACCACCCAAAAGAAAGAAAGGCTCACTTCCAAAGGCTCATTTCCAAAATAGAAAATAAGATAGAGAAGAGTGTTACAATGAGAAATCCATCTCAATAAAATAGAAAAATCCACCACAAGATCACCAACACCTTAGTAGTCTTTCTAAAGAATTGTAGACACCTTCTACTCACTACATTAAGTAACTAACAAATGAAAGCTCACACTGCAGTTCACAAATTCACACCCTACTGTTGAATGCACAAGACAACTAAGAGGGGATGTGAATCAATTGTACCTTAAAACTTTAAAACCCTCATACACATTCTTACCAACACTCATTCATTAAACTCTTAAATATGTTATGATGATTTATCATGAAAAGTAAATAATAGAAACTGAAATAAGTTAACACCATGCACAAGAGAACACTAGATTTACGAGGAAAATCCAAGGGAAAAACCATGATGAGGATTAACTCACAATATAAGTAACATCAACACTAAATACAGTTGGGATCACTACCCAGAGAAGAACAACTCACTACCAAAATAGAAAAGAATATAGAGAATGAATGTTACATAGAGAAAAGCATCCCAATGCAATAGAGAATCCACCACAATATCATCAACACCTTCACAACATGAATGAAGAATTTTAGCCACCTTTTTCTCACTACATCCAACAAACTAACACATGAAAGATTGCAATAAACTTCTCAATTTTGCACTCTAACACTCTACAATTTTCATCTCTCGCATCCATCTTCACATCCTTCAACAACTCAATTCATACTTATATTATCTTCAACCTTGAAACTCTTCTCCAAGGTGGGCTATGCACATCAACCATGCAAATTCAAATTAGGTCAATGCCAAAATACTTCCATGGCAGATAGAAGTGAAAGTGTACCACATCACACCTTAGCTAGGACCCAAATCAACAAACACCATGATACAAAATGCTTCTACAAATAATAAGTATCCATTGCAAATAGTGTAAACACCAAGTTGGTCATTACTCATAAAAACACCATTAAATTTTTAAGTACACACTTCCTCAAACCCAAGGATGACTTATGAACCACACACCACACTTGAACATGATCTAAAGTATTCCTCAAGCACTCTAAAATACAACAAACTCCTTTGTAACAACTTCCACCTAAAGAATGTATAGACCCAGTACCCTCAAACAACTCTACTATACATTGTTACACAAGAAACTGACTTCTAAAGCACCAAACCTTAAACCACCTTCATTGAAAAAAGGTACTGACACAAAAAACACATCCTCAGAACCACAAGACCTAGAACCATTATGTAGAGAAACATGGAGGAAAGACATTTCTCCTAGACACCTCTACAATACACAGTCACACATTAGTGAACACACCTTCTTACATGTACATCATTTTAGCACACCAATTCTTGAATATAACACCTTTGAACTACTCTCAACAACATATGTGAATCACAAAGGAAGATCTTCAACCTAGTATAAATGCAAAGCAACACAAGAACACACTTTTGTAACTACAACACACTATTTCCTCTTTTTATCAAATTTTCTGAAAAGCACTTGGAAACCAAGCACCAAAGACACATCCTCATCATCTTCAATACTTCCTCAACCATGGATAGAATCTTATCAAATCAACACTAGAGGTTGACATCAGTATCTTTACTGACAAAAACATAATAAAACTAATCAAAGCATCAACTGATCATACTCTTGTAACAATCTCATTGAACAATATACATCAATGACAACATAGGCTTGTTGACATCAATGACAACACTAACTTCTCATACTTGAAAAATCTCCCCCTTAGTCATTGATGGTAAAACATGATGTGAAAAAACATCAAAGACACAATGGATCTGAATTCCAACACAACTCTTCATATTACTTATTCCCCTGAATAACTTATCTTTTACACATTGTTATCTCCCCCTTTCTAGCTTGTCTTCTTTACATGAATCTCCCTTAATGAATTTCTCTCCTTAATAACTTCTTCCTTTTTCACATGTCTCTGTCCCCCTTTGACAACAATATAAAAGGATAAAATATTTGTATTGTTTATTCTCTTCCTTTGACATCAAACAATCTACTTACTACTACTCTGCAACATCTTTTCTTTATTGCTCTGAATACTCCCCCTTAGGAGCACACACCAAATTGTACCAAATCAGCTACTACTACACAATGACAACACACACTCTTTGACTCCAACAATCAGCAATGTGACTACCTACTCCCCTTGAGAGGTACCCATCAATATTAGTCTAGAATAAAGAATGAATCTTGAGATCCACTAGATTGATGCATCTCCTTATGCATCTAATTCAAGAAAGGAGGGGTAATAAACCCTAATTTCTCCCAAAGATACACAAAAGTATCCTTAGGAAGAGCCTTAGTGAATATATCAACAATTTGATCCTTTGTAGGCACATTTTCAAGTTTCACTTCATTCTCCAAAACTTTCTCTCTGAGAAAGTGATACCAAATTGAGATATGTTTTTTCCTTGAATGCATCACTAGATTCTTTGAAATATTGATTGCACTATTGGTTCATCATACACTACTTTTATATCATTCAATGTTTGTGTCATCCAAAACATTTGTGTGCAGAAATATGTTGATGCAATATACTCAACCTCTACAATAGATAAAGATACTAAATCTTGTTTCTTACTTAGCCATAAAACCAATCTACATCCAAGAAAGAATGCACTGCCACTTTTAATTTTTTTGTCATCAACAAAACTAACCCAATCTACAACTATGTAAGCACTCAAGGTGAAATTAATATCCTTTGGATAACATAAGCCATGATCTAGAGATCCCTTTAAATATAATAATATCCTCTTTATTGTTGCAACATGTGACTCTATAGGATCTACTTGAAATCTAGCCACAAGAAAAACTACATGCATACTATATGGTCTAGTAGCAATTAGATATAGCAGTCCACCAATCATTAATCAATACTTGCTATGATCAACCTTAGGAGATTCATTAATTATTGCTCAACTTTCAACTAGTAACCATATAATTACATACCGGTTTAGAGTATTCCATTCCAAACTTCTTCAACATTTCTTTGACATACTTTGATTTTGAAATGAATATACCTTTTTTTGTTTAGTTGATTTGTAGCTTAGGGAAGAAATTCATCTCCCAAAACAAAGGCATCTCAAACTCTTTTTGCATCTCTTTTATAAATTTCTTACACAGCTTCATTTCCTCCAAAAATTATGTCATCAACATACACAACTACAATCAATATTTTCTCGTTTTCAACTTTAGAATAAAGATTACTATTTGTGGTACCTTTATTGAATCCTTGTATCAAATATCTCTCCAACATTTCATACCAAGCTCTGGGAGCTTGCTTCAATCCATATAATTCCTTTTTCAATCTGTAGCCCATATTCAGTTTATCTGATCACTAAAATCCTTCTATTTGTTTCATTTATATTTCTTCCAATTCTCTATTCAAGAAAGTAGACTTCACATCCATTTGATAAAATTTAAATTCCTTAAGCACTGCAAAAGCCAAAAACATTCTAATAGCTTCCATTCTTTCCAATGGAGAAAATTTCTCCTCAAAATCTATTCCTTCTACTTGTGAGTATCCCTTACACAAAAGTCTTTCCTTATTTCTTACCACTTCTCCATTCTCATTCAGTTTGTTTCTGAATGCCCACTTAGTTCCAAATATGTTTTTTTGTAGGTTTTGGAACAAG
Source organism: Sequoia sempervirens (assembly GCA_007258455.2). Lineage (NCBI taxonomy): Eukaryota > Viridiplantae > Streptophyta > Pinopsida > Cupressales > Cupressaceae > Sequoia > Sequoia sempervirens. The sequence goes on along the minus strand of VDFB02291244.1, from coordinate 32,476 downwards.
TTCCCAAGTTTTATTTTTCTCAATTTGTACTACTTCTTCCATAGCCTTTTTACGATGTTCATCTTTGCATGCATCAATCACTGTTTTAGGTTCAACTTCAGAAATTAAACAAAAATTTACCTCCTCTTTAGTAGCTTTCTTTCTTGTCAATAAACCTTTGCTTTTGTCTCCAATGATTTGTTCTTTAAAATGATATCTCTACACATACTTAAGGGTTCTAGGTGTCTTTTCTAGGGCGTCTTCCTCTTCAATTTGCACTTCCTTTTCCTTATCATTTTCTTTTTCTCTACAATTAGGCTCATCTAATTCATATCCATTGATCCCCCACTGAGTTTTGAAAATATTCATCAACCTTGATACTTTAACTCAGCAATTTTTTTTCTTTTATTGTAGCATTGATAGAATTTTTTTTAGTAGAGTATCCAAGGAAGATTCCTTCATTAGACCTTACATCAAACTTTCCCAAATTTTCTTCATCTCTTCATATATAGAATTTTCTTCCAAACACTCTGAAGTATTTGGTAGTAGGGATCCTTCCATACCATAACTTATAGGGAGTCTTTGTGTATTTTCCTTTTGCTTGAACTCTATTATGTATATAAAGAACAATATGAATTGCTTCTCTCCAGTAGATTTCCTATAAGTTAGCTTCTTTCATCATAGTCCTTGTAACTTCTTGAATAGTTTTTTTTTTTTCCTTTCAACCACTCCATTTTGATGAGGAGTCCTAGAGGCCTCTTTATACCATGATTCTCACATAACATGTTAAATTCATTAGAGGTATAATTTCCACCTTTGTTATACCTCAAACACTTGATCTTCATATCCATTTCATTCTCAACCATAACTTTAAATGCTTTGAATCTATCTAGGGATTCATATTTTTCTTTAAGAAAAGTAACCCATGTCATTCTAGAAAAATCATCAATAAAAAGCATAAAATACCTATCACCTTAAACACTTCTTATTCTTGTGGGACCACAAAGATCTGTATAAACCAGCTCTAATAATCTAGTAGTAGATTGTTCTTTTCCTTTGAAACTTCTTGTTTTCTTTCCAATCTGACAATCCTTGTAAACAACATTGATAGGATTTCTAATCTTTAGCAAATCTCTCACTGCTTGAATTGAATTGATCTTTACTATATTATAAAAATTAATGTGACACATCCTCCTATGCCATAGCCAACTTTCATTAATCTGATTCAGAAAATAGTGACAACAACACCCTTGAGCTAATAAATATTTCCATTTTTCCTTCTTCCAACAACAATCACAGTTCCAAACTCTTTTTTGATCTCACATTCATCATCCTAAAACATAAGATTGTATACTTTGCTACACATTTGTCCAACACTCAAGAGGTTATACCTTAAACCCTTAACATAGTAAACATCATTAGTATTATGCTTGACATCAAAATGAATTGAACCTATTCCACATATCTTAACACCTAAATCATCACCAAATATACCAAGTCCTCCATCATAGTTTTCAAGTTTAACAAACGTACTCTTGTCTTCAGTCATATGATTAGAGCGTCCACTATCAATGATCCAATATTTTTTATCCTTTCTAACATGAAAAGCATATACCAAGGTACCTTCAGTTCTTTCCTTTCTCTCCAGAGGGTATTCCTTCATAGATCTTTTAGAGTTAGTAGAAATGGATTCATCTTTTAAATCCATGAACAAGCATTCATCATCATCATCTCCATAATCAGATTCATCATAAGGAATACTTGCATCTTCTCTAACATAATAGCTTTTCTTAATCATCTTACCTTTGCTCTCTTTGTTTTGTCAATCACAACTCTATTTGGACATCTTGAATCATAATGACCTATCTTTCCACAGCTAAAAAATTTGAAATACAACTTACCTTTGTACTTACCAGTACCCCTTTTCATCATTCTCACAAAGTTAGCCTCCACATCATCAAGATTATCCTTATATGATTCTTTAGTCTTCTCTGATTTTTCATCCTTAAAAGTAGTCTCAAATTTTGTACCATTATTTGTACCAAATTATCTCATTTCAAATGTAGTTAAAGAGCTATACAATTGATCTCTAGAATAGTTATCTAGATTTTAAAATGTTGCAAGAATGAAGGTGTTGTCATTGATGTCAACTAGTTAATTGGTTATCAACTAGTTGTTTTTGTCATTGATGTAATAGATACATGTTATTGGTTGTATATATCGAGGATATTGAGAAAATTGTAATAAAAAAAGGTTGTAGGTGTTTAGTGATTGATCTAGGTTTTGCTCCATATTTGCTTCTATATTTGTGTGGTTCAGATATGTTGATCATGGTTGTTGGAAGCTACTATATCCAAATTTTCAGCTTATGATTCCTTGTACAATGTGAGTTATGTTCACCAATTGTGAACTATGGTTTTTTGTGCTTTTGGGTAAGGTTCAAGAGAAATGTTGTTGGTTTGGATTTCTCTTTGGTTAATTCTTATGATTTGTGGTTCTATAGTCAAGATTTTATGATTGTGTTGAAGATAGTTTCAATATCTGGAAGGATTTGATCGTGCTAAGAGTTGCATGTGCTTAATTGTTCTATATTTTTTAGATTGGTTTGAACGACCTTGTGTTGAACACTACCTTCAAAGTTGAAGCATGTTGGGACCTACTTGGGTCTTCATCAAGTGTGTGTTTGGCTCATCCTCATTCTAATTTCACCCTAGGATGTTTTGGCACCAACCTAATTTGAATTTAATGGATGACCGACTTTGGATATGTTTCAAAGTTCAAGATGGTATAAATATAGGGTGAGTCCTTGTTTTGGTAGTGATCCTTTTTCCCTAGGCACTAAGCTTTTGTAATTAGTTTTAATATTCTCTATAGTGTACTGTGGTTTGTCCTTCATTGGGTTTTCCATGTAAATCTAGTGTTACTGTGTTTTTTTGATGGTTTTTAGTTTTTTCACTTGCACATAATGTTTAATCATTTCAGCAAAGTTAAATATTTGTGATTGAGCTAAATTTCAATGAATATTTAAAATTTTAAGTCTGCTCTAGATGATTCACCCCCCTCGGTTGTCTTATTCAACAGAAAACTCTTCAATAGAAGATACTTTATGAGTGTAAGCTTTAGGTAGGATTCTAAGAATTTTCTTTACCACTTTTGACTCTTTGACTTTTCCACCAAGACCTCTGATGGAGTTGGCCACTTCATATGTCCTCTTCATGTAGCTTGTAATGTTTTTATCTTCAGAAATCTACAAGTTCTCAAATCTAATCTTTAAATTTTTCATCTTATCTTATTTGGCCATATCATCTCCTTCACAAATACTTTCCAAATTTTCCAAAATTTCTATACCAGTTTTTAGATTCATAACTTTCACTAATTCAAAATTTGTAAGACTACTCAAGAGAGCATACCTTGCTTTACTATTGCTTTCATAATCTTTGAGTTTAGCTTCAATTCTCAGACAATTTATAGGCATACTATATCCATTCTTAACTGATTTCTAGACATCATATCCCAACTAATCTAGAAAACCTTCCATCCTTGTTTTCCAAAATGTATAGTTTGTTCCATCAAACATAGGGATCTCCTTGTGCACCATGCCAAATCTACCTTAAGTGGTTAATATTTTCTCCAAGGAACCTAACTTTGATACTAATTGTTGAATGCACAAGACAACTAAGAGGTGGTGTGAATTAGTTTTACCATAAAATTTCAAAACCCTCATACACATTCAGATCAACATTCATTCATTAAACCCTTAAATTTATTTAATGATTTAGCATGAAAAGTAAATAATAGAAACTGAAGCAACTTAACACCATGCACAAGAGAACACAATATTTACATGGAAATCCCAACAAGTGGAAAAAAACAATGAGGATTAGCTCACAATATAAGTAATATCAACACCAAATACAATAGGGATTGTTGGTTCTCAAATCTACAATCCACTTGAATCCTAAAGCAGTGCTAGTCCTAATGGTCAAATTCAAGGAGAGATTTGGACAACAAATGAGAGATTGAATTTAAACCCTTTCTCCCCTACACTTTGGGCTTTGTGAAACTTGGGAGGGTGATCTTGACAATGTTCTTGTAGGGACTTGTGTGCCAAAGCATCCAAAACATTGTAAACAGATAATTCTCCTTTAACTGTTTAATGGACATAATACCCTAAATATTTGGTTGACCTTCATGGTAATGTCTAACTTAAAAATGAGAGATAAAATACATTAAATTCAACACACACAATCATACTAAGATGGATAAGTAAAATTAATTTAATTTGTAGTTACCACAAACAAGCTCAGGAGATTGCAACATTAAAAGACCAGTGCCATATTCTAGGGTGGAGTCACCTAAATTAGGCAATTTAAAACTCATCACAACATTCATTTTGTCATAACTATGTCTATCAGATGATGCATTACACCATTGATACCAAAAACTCAACTGATCATTCTTAATAATCCCAACACACTATTGCATAAACCTCTATTTTTTTTAATACAATTTAATTCATTCTTTGAATGAAAGTAATAACACTAAACATATATTCAAGGAAATTCAAGAAGAAAAATATTGATAATCTTTGATTACTTCATATTTAAAATCCATACAATGTTCATTGTGGAGACAACCAACTCGGAATATCTTATCATTTCATGAAAATATGACAATAGCATGATTAAATTCTCCATTAAAAAATGTAGACCACTCTAGAAACCTAAAACTAGTACTATATTTCAAACCCTGTTACAAAAAAGTATTCCCCTAAAACCAAAGAATGAGCAACTCTCTTGCAAATGAAATAGGAAATACATTTTAAAGACAAGAGGAAAAACCAAAAATGAAAATCTTCCCTCCATCTCGCATCACTCGAGTCCTCAATCAATAATTGCCTCCATCAAAGAAAAGCCCCATTTTCACTTCAATTTCCCGCTCCCTTCATTTTGTTTGTTTTCTTCAACTAAAAATCTAATTTTACTGTGAAAAACCTTATTCCTCCTTTGTTTTTCCCTATAGAGGAAAATTAATTTTTTACCACAATTGAGAAATTTTCATTAGGAAAATCCTTCATTATTCACCCCTGGTTGTAAAATCCCCTTTTACCTGTGTATTCACCATTTTACTGCCTAGCACACAAAGCTTCTTGCTTTTACAGTAGCTGAAAAATAATTATTTGTGAGGCTTTATTTCTTTTATCGGGTTGTACCTGTGCAATTTTTATTTTAATTTACCTTCACATTTAAATTTTGTTTCTAAATGGTGGAGGATTTAATTCATTTATCGGCTATACACTTCACCATTTTCTTATTTCAAATCACCGTTAAAAACTCCACTCAAGTTTTGTTTTTTCATTCCTCACAGGACCCACCTATTGGAGTATGAGAAACATCAAGAGGGGGGTGAATTAGTGTTTCAATAATCAACTAAAAATCAATAGTTTTTCAAAACATGTAATCTCTTTGTAATCATTGAATGTTCAATTTCAAAAGTGTATTCAAATATGATAACCAATAGCAAATCCTTAAACATGAAAACTCAAAAGTTTCAAAGTAGATAAAAAAGAAGAAAGACCAAATTGTATGAAAGATAATCATCACATGGACCACAAAAGAATCATAACACAATATTTTTCATGAGTGGAAAACCCTCATAGGGATAAAAAACCACTCGGAAAAATGTCTCACTGGCTTAATAAAATCCTACTAATTACATAGCCTCACTAGCTACTTTTTGTGCCTCACTGGCAAAGCCTCACTAGCTACATAAATGTCTCACTAGAAAAACCTCACTACATACACAAAATGCCTCACTAGAAAACACAACTGCCTCATTGGAAAAACACAACCTCACTGGCATTTAATATTGCTACAGCCTCACTGGCATTTCAAGTTAGCAACTGTCACTGGAAAACAATTGTTTCACATCAAAATGATTCTAAAAATAAAAATATAGAGTGAAATATTTGTTTCATTACAAAGTATTTCTTGATTGTCTCATTTTTTATTGGAGACTCAATAATCTATATGTAAATACAACCAACACTTAAAGTGTTTTTCATCTTTCATAACATTATTTTCATCAAAGCTTTCAACATAAACATAATAATGGATCTTATCAAAGTATGATATCATTGTGTAATACATCAAACCAATTTCAAGTGACAATGTCACTTTATATATCATTCAAAACACATTTTCCTTCATCAAAAACACTTTGAATGTATCTACCTTCAAAACATTCCTATACAATATTTCATAACTGCATAACAACACATTGATTGGTTTCTTTATTGTTTTGAACCAACTGCTAAACCAAAATAAAATATGCAATAATACTCTTTGAAACTTTAAATCGTTTTGCACAATGAAGCACATATGATAATTCAACATGCTAGAGAAACAAACCTTCTATACAAACTTAAACCTTAACAAACATCAATGTATTTGTGACAAGGTCATGCCCTAGCTACTACCAAATGCAACACATAGCCCTTAATAAAACTTTAGGAACAACAGTATGTTTTGAAAGCTTGTGCCCTAGAAATGGGTATACACAAGTTTAGACAATAATCTTACATATGTGCCCAATACCAAAACCCATGTCGAGACAATGAATGTGTGCAAGACTAAAGAAGGTCGAAATGATAGACTTTGAATCAAACTTGACAACCATACACAATGCAACCATAAATCAACCAAGACCATGAAGAAGTGTAACTCTACCTCAATCAAATGCAAAAACTAAATACACTAAATTCCCTTGTAAATATAGCAGAATAAAGACCATTGACCTTGAATCTAAAAGGCCATTTCCAAATTATACAAGCTTATGCAAAAGCAAAACAACTAGGTTTTACACAATCAAGTTACCACTTTGCATTTCAACCTTGCAAGAAATGAGGTTGATGTCACTTTGTAAATGCTTCCTGTGAACTCCTTGAAATCATTTTCATCATTTTCCAACTACCAAGCCACCATTCTCCATATCTCCTTCAAGCCCTAACTTGGCCTTCAATCATTGCCTTATGTTTTACAAAATGTCTAACTTTTAGGGAAAAAATAAAAACTATTGTGTTGGAATTCTTCATCATAAGTTTGCTTATTTTGCACGAATTTAATAAAAAATCATAATGGCCAATGCTTTATGTTGGTCTAAACCTCAAGTGCACCAAATGTTAAGTCAAGGTCTCATGAATTAATGTAGTATCAATAATCTAACAATGCTAATTCATAGTCGCCAAATATCAAACCAATGATGTCTCATGCCTTCCATAAATGTACCAAGGTAAAGAAACCAAACTTGATATCAATGCACACCAAGGCAACAATATCTTATATCGTGCAAATATGCATGAAGATGCTTTTCATTTTGACATCAATCTCAAACTAACCAAGCAATGTCAAAGAGGTCAACACCACCATTAGTAACCATCATTGGGCATCACAAAACCAAAGGAAAGGGGATCTATCATACTATGATGGGTGATATGGTGCAGGAGATACCACACATCACCGAAATAATGAAACAAGGGAGGCACCTTACAATGATGGGAGATAGAGGATCACATCATCATGCATCATAGAAATCTAATGGGGATGCTAAGGTGTTTCGGCGATGAGTGATCAAAAATAGGGGAGACCATCTAAATCCTTCATTCTTCATCATCTTTTCATTTTGCTTCATCAACCAAGGAAAATTGGTGTTCTACTTTTAGCTTTTGACGACTTTGCTACTCTTCACATTGAACTGTGGTGGCAACACACAAATCTTTACAATAATCAATGAGCAACCCTATCTTCTTATCATTGAAATCTTGGGTACACGGGATTCCACATGTGATGATTGAATGAACACACAAAATGCATTCATTAATTTAGATACTGCTCATTGAAACTCATCTGTGTTGTGTTTTTACATTTGAAGTGTTAAAATTGGAAGCTTTTGCATTGTAATGCCACATCAAGGTGTAGCATGTAATTTGAGGGTGATAAATGACTACTCTTATTGTTCATTTATATTGTGCCACTATTTTGGTCATAATATGTTTGAGCCATATATATAAATCGAGTGGTAGCATCAAAATAAGATTTCCACAAACAATTTTGCTACATTTTCACTACAAGCGCAAACTGCTCTTGTGCAAAGTAAACATGTGCCAAATTTACTCACACATTAGGCATCAAAAAAATGCTTCCTATAGTAGCTTCTTGTACCTACGTAAGAATTTCCTTTGCAACATTGAACTGACCATTTTTAGCTAGCACAATGGTCAACCCATGTGCAACAATCTCTGCACCAACCTTTACAATATAGCCCTCAAGCCCACTCAAGATGTGTTGCCTCATTCATTAGATCCCTCTTCTCATTGCAAAAAATTGCTTGAGTAATTCCAACTTCCAAGTGAAATGTCAACAAAAGGATTCTTAGCACCCAATTCACTTTGTGCATCTTGTAATAACATTTTCAACTTCAAATGTGTCTTCCTAAAGAAAGCAACATCTTACAAACTCAATTAACAATGATCTCAAATGTTCACAACTTGAAAAACTGAAAGATTTGGAAAATAATGCAATTTTTCTCCAAAGATTCTGCTTTCATTTTTTTGCAAAAGCAATCTCTAGTTGATGTGTAGCATCAAAAATAGTCCCTTCATTGGCTTGTTCAATAGCACATTCATCTATGCTCCAGAAATACATCTCCTGGAGATTCAAATCCAACATATGAAAAGATTCTTCTATCCTTTAATGCTTTTATGGATGGCCACATACTCTCCATAAGCTTAACATACTTCGACATCATCAAGAAACGTGAGAAAGGTCATCCCGTAAAAATATTTTCTCTTTCAATACCCTACAACTATTCAAACAACATATCAAGATTAAATAGTGTTGTGACTTTATCTCATGGTGACTCAAGTGAAACACCACCCACATTTGTTGACATTCCACTTTACTATCAAGTGCACAACCATTTCTGCCCATTTATGTTGCTAAGGACACTGTATGCATTTCTTCTCTATGTTTACATCTTCCTGTGATGCCAAAACCATGTTGTTGTCCTTAACTCATGAATGAATAAGACATACATTGTATTCATTTTTTTACTAAATTCTCAACACTTTTCTAGCCATATAAGCACTATCCTTTCATATCTCATGATGATTTTCATCATTAGCAGATCTACCCTTGTATTTGCTACATAATGGTATCCTCTTTAGGTCAAGACTATGCAAATTTTATGCAATCCCCTCTTCCATTGTGACTTATCTTACACTTATCAAGGACCCTGTTGTCACTATTTCTCAAATAAAGCTTTACAATTTTGAGATATCCATCAGTGTCTCTTTCTGAGGACGTATGTTCCTCAGTGAACAAATCAAGATTTCAGAATCTTCTGGAAGAGCATACCGAGTGCCAGAATCATTGGAAGACATAATCTTTTTATTTCACTTTTTTAACCTCACTTGGTGGCCCCAGCCCACCAAATAGAAAATGGAATTCAATTCTTACCCCCGTCAAACACGATTTTTTTAAAAGAGTTTATCTCCTCTAGTCCATACTTACCTCTGTCATACCACAACAACATGAGTAACTTCATTTTTTACAAAAACAAGTGTTGGGAAACCTTTGAACAAGTGAGAACTTTCTCCATGTTTAGCTTTATTGTCATATGGAAACCAAATAACATAGGCCACATCACTGCCACTCATTTCATTTTATAATTCTGTGGAAAGTGACAAAATATGAGGATAATGGTCAAGACTACATGAAGACACAATCTTATCATATTTACTAACCCCCTCATAATGATTAAGATCAAACAAGATATCATCCTTCATAAAGAGTGTGCAATCCCCATGTGTATTAAGCAAAGAATACTCACACATTTGTAACTCCTTCAACTAAATTGCATCATAGGATAGTTTATCATCATCCCAGTAACACAACCCAATAATATTACCATATTTCTCAATGTTTTGAAATCAAGACTTATCAACATCCACAAGTCCATTTTCCACATTCAAATCATAACACTCAAAAAATGCATCAACATCCCAAATAGTGTATTCCACTTTAGGTTCATAAACAAGATTCTCAATACTCATCATGTTATCACACAAAGAAGGTTCAAATACAGGCTCATATGACTCAGAATATTTTCTTGCAATAAAACCCTCATAGTGAGTGTTCAAAACACATTCACTAATGCAAGGAGTATCGCACTCAACACTACCTCTTGTTGCATCAACATGAAAATCTAAAGCATACTACTCATGAGGAAAACTATGAGTTGTAGAACCAAAAAAAATATCCTCATATATATGCATCCATGTGATTGACACAATCACATTCTTGAAGTGAAAACTCATCATAAAGATGATCATTAGTTGTACCAATATTTACCTCTACATTTTCACTTTCATGTACAACTACATCTATGCTATCAAAATTTCAAAATCAGGAAAAGGAGTGGAAAAAGGTGAAGAATCAAAAAAGAAAAGAGTTTCCTATTCACCATTTACATCACCAACACACACATGCTCTACAAAATCATCTACTTGAACTTATTCATTCAATAAATCTCTTACATGCATACCTTTTCTTTGTTCATACTGCTGCAATAATTATCAAGGTCATATCCTTCATTGTCAAACTGAAAACGAACATTTATTTCTTCATTGCAATTGCTTGTGAATGATCTCTCCAACTGAAATTCATTGCAAACTTTATCATTTTCATCTAATACACTAGAATGCTCAAAATCATTCACTAAATCAGCAAACTCCTTTGTCTCATCATCATGAAACCTTGTATCAATGCTACACTCAACACTTGTAGAAGAGGTAGGACCAAGTGTACCATAGTATTATTGATCACACATTTCTTCTTCAAATAAGATATTCAGTTCATACCCACTATCTTTTTCTTGTAATGTTTCAAAAAAGTTATCATCATTTTCTTTGTTGAAACACTTTCCACTCAAAGAGATTAATTATGCTTCCCTCTCTTGAAAACATTCACAATTACTAAGGCTATAAGGAAAATTGCAATCATCACGATGACCAAGATAAGAACGCTTCTCATCTAGTTGTATATTTAGATCCACAACACTACAACTATCACCATGAAGACATGAAACTTTAGAATCAGCATAAAAATCAACTTTATATTCAAATTTCATAGAGGAGAAAATACTTTCAGTGTCATCCACATCATTGCATCCTTCTTTTGATATAGGGAATAGAATCACCATTTCAATGTTTTCAAAGAAAATAGGAGTGACTTCACATGCTTTATTTACTTCATCATGTCTTACATCTTCACCATTATGGCTGCAATCTTATTATGCATATGTTTTCTCCATGGGTTGTCCAAAAAAAAACTCTTTACCACTAAAAGATGCATTATCATTGTCTTCTTCTATACCATCTAGATCTATTTGATGAAGTATGGAAAAAGTACCATCACATAGGCTAGTCAAGAGATTACTTCCATATTTATCTATCATTTCTTCAATCACTAAGAGCCATTTATATAAACACTTAAGGTTAGGGGGCTTCAAGTGAGCTAGCATGGTACTTAGACCTGGCTCACAATTCTCATAGAACAAATATATGCAAAATGATTCATCTAGTCTTTTTGATTCTGGTATAGCAAACAAAAATTTCATGAATCTATCATGAAAGCTATAGGTGGATTCACCCTCAAATCTTTATATATCACACAATGGATCAATATATGATATGGATTCAACATTGTTTTCAAATTCATCTTCCATTTTTTCCTAGATATGCAGATTTCTACTTTCAAACAAGCACATATTATCATTTGGTATTCCATCAAATTGATCAATGAAAAGTGTTTTGAGCTCTTTCCATGAACATATGGAATGCATTGGAAAACTAGAAAACCAATATTCAACATTATTTTCTAAATTTATTACAAAAATATTCATGATAGCATCCTCTTCTATTATTTGATAGTCTTCCATCAAATCAAGAAAACCATGTACATGTTGTGATGTTGGCTTTTCAAGATCTCTAAACTTAGGAAAATATTCATTAATTCCTCCTGTGACAGAATGTGGATAAACTTGGATTTTACTAAAATATATAGGGTTATATCTTTCACTAGTGAACACCTTCTTTAAGGACATGAATTTTTTCTAGGCATGACATTGCATGTTGTAGAGGGAGAACTAGGACAGCCATACATTTTTGCAAATAAAATGTATTCCCTCTACAACTATTCAATTCTCAATATCCATTTATCATAGTCCTTAATTTCACTAAATAAGGGAACCAAAGTTTTCCAGGACCTTCAAACATGGTTTTCATATACAAATTTATGCTTCTTGAAAACCAAAATACGAAAAATACCTAGGTATGTTGCAGCTGCTTCAAATTCTTCTTTCTGATTGGAAATTTTTATAGATCTTAAACTTTATTCACATCTTCACCAAGTTCTTTAGCAGAGTCACCACCTCCTTTAAGAGGAAAAAATCTCCAAGAAATTGAAACATCTCCAATAATGAGATTTCCTTTTGAGTTCTTTTCACCAATAGAGCACCATAGATCATGAAACTTTCAAGTACACTGCATCAATTTATTTCTCCGGGTATTAATTCCTTCAATATTTGAACCAAATGCTTAGATCAGCAAATAATATGACTCTGTAATAGAATGATCTACAATTGGAGATTCAAAGTTTCTCCCCAGTAGAGTCGCCAATCTGTTAGTACTCAAATCTGCAATCCACTTGAATCCTAAAGGGGTGTTGGGCCTAATGGTCATATTCAAAGAGAGATTTGGCCAATGAATGGGAGATTGAATTTAAACCCTTTCTCCCCTACACTTTGGGATTTGTGAAACTCGGGAGGGTGATCCTGACAGTGTCCTTGCAGATACTTGTGTGACAAAGCATTCAAAACACTATAAACAAATAACTCTCCTTTAACTATTTAATGGACATAATACCCTAAAGATTTGGCTGACCTTAATGGTAATTTCTGACTTAAACATGAGAGATTTAATACATTGATTTCAACACACACAATCATACTAAGATGGATAAGTAAAATTGATCTAATTTATAGCTACCACAAACAAGCTTGGGAGACTACAACATTAAAATATCGGTGCCATATTCCAAGGTGGAGTCACCTAAAACAGGTAATTTAAAACTCATCACAACATTTGTTCTATCATTACTATGCATACTAGATGATTCTTTATACCATTGATACCAAAAAATCAACTGATCATTCTTAATAATCTCAACACACAATTGCATAAACCCTATATGTGTTAATACAATTTAGTTCATTCTTTGAATGAAAGTAATAACACTACACAGACATTCAAGGAAAGACAAGAAGAAAAATATTGGCAATATTTGATTACTTCATATTTAAAATCCATACAATGTTCATTGTGGAGACAACCAACTCAAAATATCTTTTCATTTTCATGAAAATATGACAATACCATGATTACATTCTCCATTACAAAACTCAAACCACTCCAAAAACCTAAAACCAACACTACATTTCAGACCCTGTTACAAAAAAGTATTCCCCTGAAACCAAAGAATGAGCAACTCTCTTGCAAATGAAACAGGAAATACATTTTAAAGACAAGAGGAAAAAATTAGAATGAAAATCTACCCTCCATCTAGCATCACTTGGGTCCTAAATCCATAACCAACTCCATTGAAGAAAAGCCCCATTTGCACTTTGCTTTCCCAGTCCCTTCATTTTGCTTGTTTTCTTCAACTAAAAATCTGATTTTACTGTGAAAACCTTATTCCTCCTTTGTATTTCCCTACAAATGAAAATTATTTTTTTACCGCAATTGAGAAATTTTCTTCATCACAAAAAGCCTTCATTCTTCACCCCTGGCTATAAAAATCCCCTTTTACCTATGTATTCATCATTTTACTTCCTAACACACAAAGCTTCTTGGTTTTACCGTAGCTAAAAATAATTATTTGTGAGGCTTTATTTCTTTTATTGGGTTGCACCCATGCACTTTCTATTTTAATTTACCTTCACATTTAAAATTTTATTTCTAAATGGTGGAGGCTCTAATTCATTTATCGACTGTGCACTTCACCATTTGATTATTTCAACTCATCATTAAAAACTCCACTCAAATATTTTTTTTCCATTCCTCACAAGACCCACCTTCGATAACCATCATCGGGCATCATAGAAAGCAAAGGAAAGGGGAACTATCATACTATGATGGGCGTTATGGTGGAGGAGATATCACACATCACTGAAATAATGAAACAAGAGAGGCACCTTACTGTGATGGGCAATAGAGGAACACATCATCACGCATCATAGAAATCTGATAGGAATGCCAAGGTGTTTCAGTGATGGGCAATGGAAATAGGGGAGACCATCTGAATCCTTCATTCTTCATTATCTTTTCATTTTGCTTCATCAACCAAGACAAATTGGTGTGTTATTTTCAGCTTTTTATGACTTTTTTTCTCTTCACATTGCACTATGGTGGCAACCCGCAAATATTTACTGTAATCAACAAGCAACCCTATCTTCTTCTCATCAAAATCCTGGGTACGTGGGCTTCCACAGGCGAAGGTTGAATGAACACACAAAATGCATTCATTAATCTAGACACTACTTATCAAACCTCATCTACACTATGTTTTTACATTTGAAGTGTTAAAATTGGATTGCATTGCAACACCACATCAAGGTGTAGCATGTAATTTGAGGGCACCAAATGACTACTCTTATTGTTCATTTATATCTTGCCACTATGTGGTTCATAATGTGTTTGAGCCATATATATAAATTGAGTGGCAACATCAAAATAAGATTTCCTCAGACAATTTTTCTACGTTTTCACTACAAGTACAAACTGCTCTTGTGCAAAGTAAACATGTGCCAAATTTACCCACACATCAGGCATCAAACAAAATGCTTCCTACAGCAACTTCTTGTACCCGTGCAATAATTTCCTTTGCAACATCAAACTGACCATTTT
Source organism: Sequoia sempervirens (assembly GCA_007258455.2). Taxonomy (NCBI): domain Eukaryota; kingdom Viridiplantae; phylum Streptophyta; class Pinopsida; order Cupressales; family Cupressaceae; genus Sequoia; species Sequoia sempervirens. The sequence continues at coordinate 17,475 of VDFB02291244.1, read as the reverse complement.
TAGCTAGCACAATGGCCACCCCATGTGCAACAATCTCTGCAAAAACCTTTACAATACAGCCCTCGAGCCTGCTCAAGATATGTTGCCTCATTCATTAGATCCCTCTTCTCATTGCAAAAAACTGCAAAGTAATTCCAACTTCCAAAAGGATTCTTCACAAAAGGATTATTCACACCTAATTCACTTTGTGCATCTTACAATAACATTTTCAACTTCACATGTGTCTTCCTCAAAAATTCAACATCTTATGGACTCAATTAACAATGATCTCCAACATTCACAACTTGAAAAACTAAAAGATTTGGAAAAGTATGCAATTCTGCTCCAAAGATTCTACATTTTTTCTTGCAAAAGCAATCTCTAGTTGATGTGCGACATAAAAAATAGTCCCTTTATCAACCTATTCAATAGCACACCATCTATGCTCTAGAAATACATCTCCTGTAGGTGCGACTACAACATATGACAAGATTCTTATATCCTTTAATGCTTTGATGAATGGCCACGTGCTCTTCATAAGCTTAGCATGCTTCCACATCATCAAAAAACTTGAACAAGGTCAGCTCGTAAAAATATTTTATCCTTCAATATCCTATAGCTGTTCAAATGACATATCAAGATTAAATAGTTTTGTGACTTTATCCCATTGTGAATCAAGTGAAACACCACCCACATTTGTTGACATTCCACTTTACTATCAAGTGCACAACCATTGCTTCCCCTTTATGATATGGCTTCTCTATATGTTATCAACATTGTATTCATTTCTTCTCTATGTTTTCATCGTCCTATGATGCCAAAACCGTGTTCCTGTCCTCAACTCATAAATGAATAAGACATACCTTATATTCATTTTTTTATTAAATTCTCAATACTTTTCTAGCGATATAAGCACTATCCTTTCATATTTCATGATGATTGTCATCATTAGCAGATCTACCCTTGTATTTGTTGTATAATGGTATCCTCTTTAGGTCAAGAGTATGCAACTTTTATGCAATCCCCTCTTCCATTGTGACTTTTCCCATGCTTATCAAGGACCCTTTTGTCACTATTTCTCAAACAAAGATTTACATTTTTAGAGATCTACCAAGGATCACTTCCCAAAGAAGAAAGGCTCATTGCCAAATTAGAAAAGAAGATAGAGAAGGAATGTTATACAGAGAAAATCATCCCAATGCAAAAAAGAATCTGCCACAATATCATCAACACCTTCACAACATGACTGAAGAATTGTAGCCACCTTCTTCTCATTGCATCCAACAGAGTAACACATGAAAGCTCACACTATACTTCTCAATTTTGCACTCTAACACTCTACAATTCACATCATTTTCATCTCTCACATCTATCTCACATCCTTCAACAACTAGGACCCAAATCACATCACACCTTAGCTAGGACCCAAATCAACAACACCATGCTACAACACACTTCTAAAAATAATAATTATCCATCACAAGTAGTGTAAACACCAGATCGGACCTTACCCATGTGAACACCATTAAAATTTGAAGTACATGCTTCCTCAAACACAAGGATGAATTGTGATCCACACACCATGCTTGAACATGATCTAGAATATTCCTCAAACACTCTAAAATCCAACAAAATCCTTCACAACAACTTCCACCTGAAGAATGTACACACCTAGTACACTCAGACAACTCAACTATACATTGTTACACAAGAAACTAACTTATGAAGCACCAAACCTCAAACCACCTTGATTGAACAAAGATATTGATACAATCAAGATATCCTCAAAACTACAAGACCTAAAACCATTCTACAAAGAAATACAAAGCAAAGAAATTTCTCTCAAACACCTCTACAATACACAATCACACACTGGTGAACAAAACTTCTTTTGTACATCAATTCAGCACACCAACTCTTAAATATAACACCTCTAAACTAATCTCACCAACATATATGAATCACACAAGTAGATCTTCAACCTAGAAGAAATGTAGAGCAACACAAGAACACACCTCTATAACTGCAACACATTGTTTCCTCTTTTTATCAAATTTTATGAAAAACACTTGGAAACCAAGCACTAGAGACACATCCTCATCATCTTTAGTAGTTCATCAACCATAGAAAAAATCTTATCAAAGAAACACTAGAGGTTGACATCAATAGTTTTACTAGAGACAACGTAATGCAACTAATCAAAGCATCAATTGCTCATACTCTTGCACCAATCTTATACAATAGACATCAATGAAAAAACCAAGCTTGATGACATCAATGATAACACTAACTACTCATACTTACAACACCTACTACTTTGCAATTCACATCACCCACATTATACTCATCTATCTTGTCATCCCTCAACATCTCAAAACTTATATCATCTATAACCTCGAAAATATTCTCCAAGGTCTTTTATGCAATTGAACCATGCAAATTCAAATTAGGTCAGCACTAAAACATTCCCGTTGTAGAAATGAATGAAGGAAAACCATGACACACCTTAGCTATGACCTAAATCCACTCATATACGCCACAACACACTTCCAAAAACATTAAAATAGCTTCACAATTAGTGTATTCACCCAAGGTCAATCAAACCTGTGTTAACACAATTAACATTTAAGTACATGTTACCTCAAATCCAAAGATGACTTGCAAACACCACATAACATTTTAACATATTCTAGAATATTCCACAGCACCCTAAAATCCAATAGATTCCTTCACAAAAACTTTCACTTGAAGAATGTACACAACCAATACAATCAAATAATTATGTTATACACTACAACTCAAGAAATTGACTTTCGAGGCAAGAAACCCCAAACAACTTCATCTAAAGAAAGATACACACACTATAATAACCCTTCCAGGTCCGCAAGACCTAAATCCACTCTTTGGTGAAATGCAGAATAAAAACATTTCTCCCAGACACCTTTACAATATACAATTCACTCACTAGTGAACACACCTTCTTCTGCACAACAATCCAACACACAAAATTCTAAATGCAACACCTCTAAACACCTATGATCAACATATCTAAAATGCACAAGTAGATCTTCAACATAGAAGAAATGCAAATCCAAACCAGAACACTACTCTATAACACATAACACCATTGTAACACATTGTTTCCTCTTTTTATTCAATTTTCTCAAAGGAAATTGGAAACGAAGCAAAAAAGACACATCCTCAACATCTTCAAAACTTTCTCATCACCACCAAGGAAACTACAACCTAGCAACTAGACCATAAATCCATATACAATAGATTATCAAAGCAACACTAGAGGTTGACACTAGTGGCTTACTAATGAAAACATAATGCAACTAATAAAGAATCATCAAAGACAACATCAACTCAATATCAATTTCCAATCCTTGCAAAAAATCCTTATACAATTGACATCAATGACAACACAAAATAAAATTGGCATCAATAACAACACCAATTTGCTCATACTTGCAATAGGAAGTTGAAGATGGATGATTTTTTGATAGATCAAGATTTGTAGGATGTTGTTCATGAAAATGTGTCAAGGCCTACAAATCCTACATTGGCTGATCAATATGATGTTATGGACCATAAATCCAATAGTCTAATTATATTGTACTTGGAAGACTTTATTTTAATCAATTTCCATAAAAACCTCTGCACATAAACTATGGAAGAAGCTTAGTAAGATGTATCAAGCCAAATATTTACTGAACAAGAATTTCTTGAGGAAGAAATTATATCCCTTGAGAATGGAAGAGGGTGGATGAATCATATACCACCTGGAAGCATTCAATATGTTGGTGGCTCAATTGGAATCATTTGCTGTCAAAATAGATGAGGAGGGAAAATGTCACATCTTTCTTTGTTCTTTTCTTGATTCATGGGATTCTCTTATTATGGTTATTGGGAGTACTTCTATTATATTGAAGACTGGAGATGTAGTGAATTCTTTTCTTTTAGAAGAGATGAGGAGGAAGGTATCCATCACTGCCAAGGAGGCCCTAAATGTTTGTGGAAGACCTAAAGAAAAAGGAAAGAAAAAAGAGAAGCATGACAAATCCAAGTCCAAGGGGAGATCTAAATCTCCTAGAAATTCCAAAGTTATTTTTTGGAATTACAATAAGTCTAGACATGTTCATAAGGAATGAAAAGAAGAAAAAAGAAGAAAAAGAAGAAATTTGATTTTCATTTCGAGTCCAAGAAAGAAAATAGTGATGCATTCATTGCAACTTTGGCAACTTGTGTGGGTAATGATGCATGGTTAATTGACTCAGGTGCAACTTTCCATATGACCTTTAATAGATATTAGTTTTCTAAATATGAAGAATTTGATGGAGGTAAGGTATACTTGTGTGATGATTTTTATTTAAATATTGTTGGTCATGGTAAAGTTAGAATTAGGTTTCCTAATGGTAGAATAAAAAGGATTAATGATGTGTTACATACCCATGATTAACACAAATTTGTTATTTGTGAGAAAAATAATAGTTTCAAGTGTGCAAGTAGTATTTTTTGATGCAAGATGAAAGGTGGTTAGAGGTTCTATGGTGATTGCTAGAGGTCTTAGATACATTGATAAGCTTGATGCATGCAATGTTGAGTGCAATAGTAATTTTGTGGAAAAAAAATTGTGAAAGAGGTGAGGATTTCATCTTCACTAGATGGTCATTGCTTCTAGTCACCCAAGGGTGCTCTTTCTTCTGAATATGTTACTTGCAGAGAAAACTATATTATGGCACCAGAGAGTTGGCCACATTGAAGAAAATGGTCTAAGGACCTTGAAAAATAAAAACCTTGTTGAAGGGTTGTCTAATTGTAATATTGAATTTGATTTATGTGAGCATTGCATTTATGGAAAACAAAACCACATTCAATTTTACTCAAGTTATCCTATATCTTGTGGTGTATTGGATCTTATTAATTCTGATGTGTTCAAATTTGTAGATGTTCCTTCAATTGGAAAATCCATATATTATGTTTCATTTATTGATGATTATAGTAGGAAATGGGTGTATGTTCGAAAGAGTAAATTTAAAGTTTTCAATCAATTTATAGAATTTAAAGCAATGGTTGAGTTGTAAATTGAAAAGAAAATAAAATGTCTGAGGATTGATCTAATGGCAGTGATTTTTTCTCTAATGATTTTGATAGATTCTATAAATATTGTGGTATTCATAGACAAAAGATAACTTTGTATTCTCCATCGCATAATGGACTTGTATAAAGAATGAACAAGATAGTGATTGAGAAGGCTAGGAGTATTTTGGGCTGAAGTTGTTGCTACTGCTTGTTACCTGATTAACAGGTTTCCTACATCAGCTCTTGTTCATAAGATGCCTATAGAGGCATGGTCAAGTCACAAGCCTTCATTAAGACATCTTAGAGTGTTTGGTTTTGAGGCATATGCACATGTGCCAAAGGAGAAGCAAAAAAATTTAGATAACAAGGCTATAAAATGTATCTTCATCATATATAGTTATGGTGTGAAAGTATGCAAGCTTTGGGAACCTATTGCACAAAAGGTAATATATAGTAGAAGTTTTTTTTTATATAGAAACTAAGTCTTCTTTTGTTGCATTGCAACCAGAACAAAGTAAACATGAAGATGTGATTTAATTTCCTTCTACACCTAAGAAATTTGAATCAAGGCCCATGGATAGACAAGAAGTTGAGGAGATCTCATCTATCTCTAAATCTCTAGAAGAGGAAGAAGAACCTCCAACTCAACTTGGTTTGAAGGTCTACAAGGAATAGAAAACCACCTAAAAGGTATTCACCTGATGATTTGAGATGTATTTTTTCTTTTAATACTAATATGGATGAACCCAAATCGGTAGAAGAGGCATTAAGTATGAATGATGTAGAATCTTGGAAGATTTCTATGAATGAAGAAATGATAGCTTTAAAAGAGAATGATACATGGGATCTTGTACCATTTCTTGAGGGAAAAAAACCTATTGGTTGCAAATGGGTGTTCAAGAAAAATATTGGTTCAGATGGAGGTAGTAAGAAGTACAAAGCAAGGATGGTTGCAAAAGTTTACTCTCAAGTTTAGGGTGTTGATTATGGTGATATATTTTCTCCTGTTGAGAAATTGATATCCATTAGATTTTTTCTTTCTATTGCTACTACTTATGATTTAGAGGTTGAGAAAATGGATGTGTAAACTACTTTCCTTCATGGTGACTTGGAGGAGGATATTTATATGACACAACTAGAGCACTACATGGTGAAAGGTAAAAGTAAAGTGGTCTACAAATTGAAGAAATATTTGTATGGCATAAAACATATTCCTAAGATGCGGTACCAAAAATTTGATACATATGTTTTGAGTTTTGGATCTAAGTATCCTTCAAATCAGATCAATTTGTTTATTATAAAATTGGTGGTGGTTTTTTCCTATTTATTGCATTATATGTTGATGATATGTTATTTTTTGGTAAATGGAAAGGTATGATTTTAGAACTAAAGTCTCAAATTGTTGCTAAATTTTAAATGAATGAACTTGGTATAGCTAGACACATTCTTGGGATGGAAATTGAAAGAGATGGAGTGAACAAAAAGATATGGCTTGGCCAAATAAGTACATCAATTTAATTTTACAGGAGTCTAATATCTAGGATTTTAGATAATTGTGTGTTCCTTTTTTAGATAGAACAAAGTTATCTATTTTAGATTGTCCAATATCCCCATCAAAGATGGAAGACATGAGAAGAGTTCCTTACCAGAGTGTAGTTGCAAGTTTGATGTATGATATGGTTTCTACAAGACTAGACATTTCCCAAGCAGTGAGAGTTCTTTCCAGATATATGTCTAATCTTGGTAGACTTCATTGGGATGCAATTAAAAGAGTCTTCAGATATTTGCGTAGTACCTCATAGTATTCCTTGTGTTACCATAGTAACTTGACTGAAGACAAGATTTTCCTTGATATTCATGGTTATGTGGATTCAGATTGGGCAAGTGATGTTGATAGCAGACAATCCACCAATGCTTATGTTTTTACTTTATTTAGTCATGTGATTAGTTAGATGAGTAAGTGACAAGATGTGGTTGTTTTTTGCACTATTGAAACTAAGTATATAGTAGCTACTCATGCTTGTAAAGAAGCCATTTGTCTTAAGATATTGTGTTTATATATTGGAATTGTAGACACTCAAATTTTTCCTCACAATTGTAACGATATTTGTCTATTGATTAAATAGATATTATTATTTACTTAATAAATTCATTCAATACTTTCTTCTATTCATACATTTCATCAAATCATTGAACCATCTCATGCTTCTTCAATATCCATTGCATTAATAAATCATAATCATTCATAATCCATTTGCATAATAATTCATAAACATCATTTCCATATTAAATTAATTATCATTATCATCCATAATTGTTTCATATTCATCTCCATTAATAAATTAATTATCATAGTCATTTATTATTATTTCATAATAAACTAATTATCATAACTTGCATATTAATCATATCATTTGCATAAATCGTTCGTGAAATATTGCATTTTAGTAAAGCATCTTTAAATCATTTTATTCATAATTAATCATCTAGGTACATTTTAATCTAATATTTCTTTTATCACTTTCATTCTCATGCACAACATTTAACCCAACAATGTGGGATAATGGCATTTCCTTCTCTCACATCTTTTATCACACATTTTATCTTCAACCCCTCTCCATCCTCAAAGAACTCCTATTTAAAATGGGATTTCCCTCTCATTTTGACTCACAAATTTACATACTCATATGATCTTTGCATCTTGCTTGCATTTCTAATTCACCATAGCCTCTTTATTGCATTTTGTGCTCATAAAAATCTGAGAGCAAATGCATAAACAAAGATCTTGGTGATAGGGAGACAATGGAGATTGATTTCTTTTAAAAGCATTATTTTGTTTTTGTAGTTTAGATTTGTATTTCTGGTTTTGCTTTTAATTAGAATAGCTCTATTGATGTGGGCTGAAATGGTGGTTCTTACTCCATAGAACCATGCATTTTTATGGCTCTACAATTGGTGAACTCGACGTGAATGCTTGGATGAATATTTTCACATTTTGCATGCACACTGATCTACAAAAAAATGGAAAGACAAATCTGATATGATCTATATTTTGCATCAATTTCTTTGCATTTTATATGATCTACATTTTGCAGAGCATTGATTTCTTCACATCTATAGCATATTGATTTCTTCACATCTGAATATGAAATATATTTTGCAGGATCAACAACTCCAGATCTGATATGATATACATCGTCTCATTTTGTAGTTGAAAGGAAAAATATGATATCAATTTTCTTTGCAGCAAGTTACATTTAAACAAAAAAAATAAAAAATCATTGGAATAATTTAAAAATGTATCACTTGCATGATCCAGTTTTTAGTTTTAACATTTAAATTAGATTTTTAGTTTTCAACTTTTAAATTAGATTTTAGTTTTTAGCTTTTAACTTTTAATATAGAGTTAGCTTTTAATTTTTAAATTAGATTTAGCTTTTGTTTTTAGCTTTTAACTTTTAATAGCTTTTTCTAAATTAGATTTTGTTTTTTTTAATTTTGATCTTTTTAAATTTAGTTTTATTTTAGAATGTAGATTTAATATAGATTTATTTCAGATTTAATTTAATTTAATCTAGTTTAGATTAATTTTTAGAACTGGATTAATTTTAAGGCTTAGATTAATTTAGATTAGTTTTAATTAACTTAGACTAATTTTTAATTTAGTTTCTAATTTAATTTAGATTTTTAATTTTTAGATTTACTATTTAATTTAGATTCTTAGCCTTTTAATTTAGATTTAATTCAGTCTCTAATCTCTTATTTAGTTAGATTTTTTTTTAATTTAGTTTAGATTTTAGTTACTAATTTAATTTAGATTAGATTTTGCTTTTTACAGTTTTTCTTTCTTTCTTAATGTAGCTTTTAAATTTAATTTTTATTTTGTTTAGCTTTTTAATTTAGCTTAGATTTTTAAATCATGAAAAATCATTAATTTAGATTTTACTTGGATTCTTAGTTTATTTTTTATTTTTTAGATTTTGACTTTCTAAATTAGATTCTTAGTTTAGAGTTAATTTAGAATTTAGATTAGAGATTTAGATTTAAGTTAGTTTTTAATTCTTAGATTAGTTTTTAACTTTAGATTAGTTCCAATCTAGAGTAATTTTTAATATTGGCTTTTAGTTTTAGATTAATTTTAATTTAGAATAGCTTTTAATTCTGATTAATTAGAATAACTTTTTTTTTAAGTTTTTAATTTGCGCTAACTTTTAAATTAGATTAGTTTTTAATTAGTGTCTAACTTAGATAAGTTTTAAATTTGGATTAACTTTGAATCTAGATTAGTTTTTAATCTCTAACTTTAGATTTTGAATTTAGATTAACTTTTAATTTTAAATTAGCTTTTTTATCTTAGATTAGCTTTTTTTTTCCTAGATTAATTTTCTTTAAATTTATGTTAGTTTTCATTTTGGTTAAGTTTTGGTTTTGTGACTAATTTTTTTTAATTTGGTTTCTTTTGCTAGGTTCATTTGGAAAAGAATTGAAAATAAAACATACGCTTGTCAAAGAAAGGAGGCATGAAACTACTAATGAGATTTTGATGCAAGACGTTCGTCGAAGACATGATTTTGAAACCAATTGTATTTTAGATTATAAAACACTTCAATTGGTGCATTAAAAAATGAACAATTGTCTTCTTCCACATAGGCTTAACTAGAAGGTCAATGAACATGTTCTTGATTTTGTTTGATTGTGCTTGAAGGTGGTAGGTGATTATGCTCTCACCTTGTAAAAACTAGGTGATCAGAAAACCAGACCCACCTTATTTTTTTGATCATTTGATTTATTTGACGCTAAGATATAAAATGGGTACTTGAGTAAAGTTCAAGTACCATGAGTGTGGATGTGTCACACAGATGGAATAGTACTCCCATAAACCTTGTTGAGTGTAACCTTTTTAGGCTGGAGTGCCACCTAATTGGTGATTAATCTCTCACCCCATGTGTGGCCACTCGAACGGATGCCCTAACTAGACACCTTTTGTTTTAGAGGCCAACCATTTTCAGTCGTTGCTTGGTATAGTGTAGGGTACAGTATCATGCCTGAAGATACTCACTATTGACTCTCTTGAGTAGAGATAGCAGTTCTTGGGAAGTGATGACCTGCTAACCAGTCGGTGTGCTCGAATGACGCACGAGCCGTGGAGGAGCCAATGCCACCAAACTTCTGCTATCCACTCTCCTTGAGAAGGAAAAGTGCTTAGCACTAACTGTATACTGCTGGGCTATATCAAGTATACAAAACTCCTTGGCCTATTGGCTCATTAGGGGATTGTGTTGTCTCATGTGTGTTTGCATACACCAAAACATCGTGCTTGTCAAGTGTTTTCTAGATTTTCAAATAGTATTCACCACATTCACAAATCTGAACACAAACAATTGACCTCAAACAAACATCACACCTAGTAACTTGCAACACCTCAAAACATTTCCAAAACCATCAACCAAACATGTCTAACTACTATCCTCCATATTCACCCTCGACCTATGAACGAAACCAAAGGATTGAATATCTTGACCATCATTTGAAAGAGCTTGAAAAATAACTTGAATCCCAACATTCGAATGAAGTGATGCAATCATCTCATAAGCCTTTATCCTTACCCAAAACTACATCATCCAAGTTCAATATCCATGATTTTCTGCAAAGGCTAAATGAGAAACCTAAATCTATTTCCTCAAACACAAATAATCTTGAGCAATCCTACCATGTCATGCATCTATCTTCATCTCCCATAACTCAAAATAAACCTCATGAGTCTTCCACCCAAGTTAACGATTTCATCCAACCATCCTCTCTCATCATACCATCTCCATCCAATGAGTCATGTCAATCTATTAGTCCAAAGCATGCTAGCATAGACTCCCTTGCACATCAAGATCAAAGCATTCTTTCCACTCCATCCAATGATACCAAAATTCTGCAACCCCTTCCAATCTTTGACCAAGATCCCATCTCTCAAGAACCTCATGATGATCCCCTTATCTCTTTTTGTTTCATCCAAGATGATTCCCTTCTAATTCCTCCTTCCACCTCATCTAATGAATCCATACCATCTCATGATTCCATCATATCCAATGATCAAGATATGCTTTCCACCAAATATCAAGATTCCCTTCCTCATCAAGATCAAGATAAACCTCCATTCAAGGATACCCTTTCATTCCATGATGATGTCCATCATTCTAATGATCAAGATATGCCTTTCATACCACTTCATGATTATTCCATACCTAATAAAGAGCAAGCTAATCCATCTCCTACACCTCATGATCCTTTTCCAAGTCAAGATCAAAGTACCCCATCATCCCCATGTCAAGATCCTATCACACATCCTAATTCCCCTCATGATCACAATCCTCCACAAAATTCTATCACCCCTATTCAAACTATCCATGAACCTCTTACCTATCAAATGTGTTCTCTCACTTTTATCCAAGGTGGTTTACTCAAAGATCTTGTTATTCCTTCCATATCACAACCACCTCATGATGGACTTGCATCTTGTTTCATAAACAATATATATCCTGTTGGCAAACGAATGTGTCAAAGTATGAATTACAAAGGCAAAGGATTAGGCCTTCATGAACAAGGTATCCTAGAACCCCTTTATATCCAAGAAAACACATATTATCATGGCCTTGGCTATACACCTCATGCTCAATGCATTGGTATGCATAGTAAGCCTAGATTCCATCAAAATAAACCTACTTATCGTAGTACATCAAACCTTCCATCTATCCTAGGTCTTTATCCTAGTTTATCAAACCTTCTATCTATCCTTGGTCCTTATCATCCAAACCCTAGTTCATCAACCCTTCCATCCATATTGGGGCCCTACATACCTTCATCTCCTATTCATCAAGAACAACAAAGGCACACACCCTTGATTCCCTCTCAAAATTCTACCTACATTAACCCATCCATAAGACCTCCATATCATTCATCTCCATCCACCCATCCCATTGCTCTTGGAAGCAATTTGGGTTCCAAATGTCAAAAGCTTCCATATCAAAATCCACATGTATCAAAGGATCAACATGTCTCCTTGAAGAGCCATGCAAAAATAAAAGAAAATTTGATCCCAAGTCAAAATAAAAATCCAAAAGGCCACAAAGGCCCAACAAGTCAAAATAAAAATCCAAAAGGCCACAAAGGCCCATCAAGTCAAAAGCAAAAAATTCAAAGGCCACAAAGGCCCATAAATCAAGAAGAAAAATTTCAAAGGCCACACAAGCCCATAAAGCAAAAAGAAGAATCTCAAAGGCCACAAAGGCCCATGAATCAAAAATCAAAGTCAAAAGCTATGTGGATTCATAAAAGTCTCGTAGAACCAATAAAATCTAAATTGGCATCCAAATTTCCTAATCCAAAAGCTTCCTCCTATCGTCCATCTAAAAACCTATCACCTTCCAAATTCATTTTTCCTCCATCACTCCACCACCCTTCAAGGTGTGTGTCAATGTTGATCTTTCCATCATTTCCATCTATCCATCAACAATCCTTCCAACCTCCTATCCATTATCCAACATTCATCCCCCATTATCCTCCTTTAATCCAAACATTTTCATAAGTCCTTAGCTTCTTCCATCACACCATTAATATACCAATGTTTATGAGTCTAATCCTTCTTGCCATGGTTTATTAGAGCACATATTCAAGGGATATTAGTTGTGAAACTTGATGTTTGATTCCTCCCTCCATCTTCCTATCATGCATATATTATCTTCCATATTCATTTATCCCTATCCATATCCTATCTTCCATATTCCTCTTGTACTCTACACTTGGGGGCAAGTTTCGTCCCTCTTATCATGCATATTTATGATCCTCTTTATGTTCATCCGTTACCTTTCCACCTTTGATCTTGACAAGGTTAAGAATCTTCTTGAACATTGTATATCTTATCCTATACACTTTATACATATCTTTCATAACATATCCTTTGCCGTATCCATATTCCACCATTCTATCTTAATGCATCATTTCTTCCCTTCCTTGGTCTTGATGAGGAATAAGAGAAAAATACTTAGGAATTGTGTCCATATCTTGTCGATCTTGATCATCTTATTCATTATCTTATCTTTGCATTCTTCCATTCCATATCTCCTAGCTTATCAAAATCCATGTCCCATTTCCTTCCTTTGTTCTTGATGATATTAGGGGAAAAATTACAAATGAATGCTTTGGATTCCCTTTCATATCCTTGTGTTACCATTCCATCTTAGTTCGCATCCTTATCATTTATCCATGATTAAATTACCTCCAATGTTGGTCATCATGTCCCTTTGCAACCTTGAATCTTATCATGTGAATCATATTTGAGCCTAGCTGTAAAACATTATCCAATCCTCATATTTTTTTGTCAATCAATCCTAAACAATCATCAATCTTATCATACTTAAAGGAATCAATGATCCTAAGTACTTATCATCATCATGCCTTATGGAATCGATCATTCCTGGCATCCAATCAACGAACCATTATGATCTTTTGACAAAGGATATGTTGCTTGTGTGACATGTTTTGCAGTGAATCTTTCATTTTGATCTATCATTTATCCATGGTTGCATTACCTCTAGTATGGAAGATCTTATTCCTTCAATCAATCATATCACATTTCATTTCACTCCATCTTTAAAACTTCAAAAAATCTAAAAAAATCATAAAATGTCCCGAAATAATTCAAAAAAAAAAATCATAAAATGTCCTGAAAAAAAATTCCAAAAAAGCCATAAAATGCCCCAAAATAATCCTGTAAAAAAAACTAAGTAAAATGTCCTGCAATAATCCAAAAAAAAAATCATAAAATGTCCTAAAAAAAATCATAAAAATTCTTGAAATAATCTAAAAAAAATCATAAAATGTCCTGAAATAATCCAAAAAAAATCATAAAATGTCCTGAAGAAATCCAAAAAAATCAAATATTCCAAAAATCCCAAAAACATAACAAATTCCAAAAGGTAGTGGCACTTTCAGATTACCACACGGCTTTGAACTTCAACAAAATCAAAACATGCAAGTGTTGAAAATCAAGCAAATTATAACATATATATCAACCCTTCTTACAAATCCAACCAAACACATAAACTATAACAAGAATCAGTTCTACATCAAGGTAAAGACTCCTATTTGTTTATTGATCTTTTTCTTATTTTATGGTTTTATCTTTGGTGACATGTCTTTTAGCTTCTTCAGGATGTCTTTGACTAGAGAGGTAGGGATGGGGCATTTTCATTTGTTTGTTGTTTGTGGATTGTTTCTTATTCAAAGGATAACTCGTCTTAGGACATGGTTGTCTAAAACCATCGAGGACCTATGAGTTTAATGTGGATGAGATCATTCCTTATCTGATAGTGTCTTCCATGCAATAAGTATTCAAGTCATCTAAGGTTCTTATAACTAGATGCTTATACTTCATTACTAAATAAAAAATCAAACAGTATTCAGGTCATCTAGATGTTCATGTTATCTAGACGCTTATACTAATTTGCGACATAATAAGCTCAATGATGATAAAAGCACTTAAAAGGCACAAGAGGCTTCATCACCTTCATTCTCTTCCATCTTGCATTTCATTTTCTTCATCTTTCTTGTCACAAAGAAATCAATCAATTACTTAACTCACTGATATATGTCTCTTGAATCAAATCTCAAATCACTCAACCTGCTTCTTGAAATTTTATGTCCCCTTCATCAGTCAATCCATCATTGCAACACCTTGTCTTGTGTAAGCATAATTCTCAATCAACTTAATTATCTCAATCAACTTCATCAGCTCATCAACCTAGCTATATTGATCATTTCCATCAATTGTTCAGTTACACCCATCAACTGTGCATTTTCATCAAAATGTGCATCACTACTTTATCAATTGTGCGATATTAGGTATCTAATCGCTTTCTAGACATCCATCGAGAGATTAATCTTCTTACAATTTGTTCGATCAATCTCTCGAGGGGGCATATCATTCTTATCATAATCCTTACCAACATATCTTTGGGGCATGTATCAGTTGATCAATCTTTTTCTTTGAAACAATGCGACAAGCTGCATTGTCTCAAAGAGGGGCAAAATGCAGACACTCAAATTTGTCCTCACAATTGTAACGATATTCATCTATTGATTAAATAGATATTATTATTTACTTAATCAATTCATTCAATACTTTCTTCTATTCATGCATTTCATCAAATCATTGAACCATTTCATGCTTCTTCAATATCCATTGCACTAATAAATCATAATAATTCATAATCCATTTGCATAATAATTCATAAACATCATTTCCATATTAAATTAATTATCATTATCATCCATAATTGTTTCATATTCATCTCCATTAATAAATTAATTATCATAGTCATTTATTATTATTTCATAATAAACTAATTATCATAACTTGCATATTAATCATATCATTTGCATAAATCGTTCGTGAAATATTGCATTTTAGTAAAGCATCTTTAAATCATTTTATTCATATTTAATCATCTAGGTACATTTTAATCTAATATCCCTTTTATCACTTTCATTCTCATGCACAACATTTAACCCAACAATGTGGGATAATGGCATTTCCTTCTCTCACATCTTTTATCCCACATTTTATCTTCAACCCCTCTCCATCCTCAAAGAACTCCTATTTAAAATGGGATTCCCCTCTCATTTTGACTCACAAATTTACATACTCATATGATCTTTGCATCTTGCTTGCATTTCTCATTCACCATAACCTCTTTATTGCATTTTGTGCTCATAAAAATTTGAGAGCAAATGCATAAACAAAGATCTTGGTGATAGGGAGACAATGGAGATTGATTTCTTTTAAAAGCATTATTTTGTTTTTGTAATTTAGATTTGTATTTCTGGTTTTTCTTTTAATTAGAATAGCTATATTTATGTGGGCTGAAATGGTGGTTCTTACTCCATAGAACCATGCATTTTTATGGCTCTACAGGAATAAAACAAGGTATAATGAAAATTTATTGCAATAGTCAAAGTGCACTATATCTAGCTAAGAACCCAACATTTCATGCCAAGACCAAGCACATTGATGTATAGCATCATTTGGTTAGAGATGTGGTGGAAGATGGCAGGGCGAAGTTCATTAAGGTAGAGACTTTGATGAATGTTTTGAAATATTTAACTAAGCTTGTGAGCATAGAGAATTTTAGATGGTGTTTAGAGACTATGGGCCTTTCAACCCCTAATTAAGAGATTATTTTTATACACCCACGTGTTGCTCATGTAAGGTGTTTGACAAGTGGAAGATTTGTTGGGAAAAAATTTCAACCTTGTAATTACATAAGTTACTATTGATACATAAGTACGGGGGTGCAAGGGCATGGGAGGTACCGCCCTCTAAGGGGTTTGGGGGATCATCCCCCCAACGAGGGGTCTAGGGGCTACATGCCACAATGGGGTCTTAGTGGAAATGCCCTTGAAAGCTAAATTTTATGTGTATTTTGATGAAGGGTACTCCCCTTACAATCTAAAACTCACAAAAATCACAAATAATGACACAAACAAAATGCAAGAAGGAACACAAATATTTTCTATCATCACTGAAATGAAAATGAAATTACAACATTATATTTTCCATCACATGGGCTTTCTGATTAAATAAATATGCAAATCTACAAATTTGAGCCACCATCTACTCTACCCTAGTCTCCCCTTTGTAGTCCCCCTTTACATCCTTTATTTGGAAGGTGTAACTGCCCTAGAATCTTCTAGAAAGTGCAACCACCCTAGAATCTTCTGGAAAGTGTAACTTCCTCAACAAGATATTTTGAAATTTTGTTAATTTTGGTATTACAATTTCATGGGGTCATAACTTCTAATCTGATTGTCAAATTTTCTATTATAATACCTTTTCGGAAAGGTCTCCGAAATTTTTCACCTAAAAGTAAGGCTTAAAGGCCATCCACTTTTGTTTTCCACCAATTTTCAGGCCCATCGAGAGCCTCTAAGTGCCTCAAAATTAACCCCAAATATTTTACTAGGATTTTCGAAAATTAAAATTTTAATATTTCCCACATGACAATGGGATTGAAGTGATTTATTTTCCATTGGCTTCAATTTACCATTCTGGAGGTCTATGTAATATTTCATGTCCAGTTGTGCATAAATGCAAACTTACTAAAATAGTAACCTTACCAAATTTAGCCCTTATTGAAAAGAAACAACATTTTTTTTTTTGGGTGATGCAAGATTGCTTTTACACCCTGGATGCTCCTGCATCACATTTTATTATTGTAAATCTAGACCATTCATTACTAGGTCTTAGATTTGACAGTTGATATTTCTTTGGCTTGACTTTCCCTAGAAGGCAACCCTATTTTATGAAGGTGTTGTATTACAATTCAGTATTGTGATGTATTCTAAGAGTCTAATAGTAGTCAT